>CM064492.1:39137761-39277300 GCA_032716605.1 Paralithodes platypus | reverse complement strand
CTATTGTGATCCGGGTGCATAATTTTCTATCGATAACTAAAGGGTTTGTAATTATGTAATGAAGATGAGCTCCTAGTCTCTTGTCCTTACAATAGACAATGTTTTCGATTAGTGGATTCCAGTTCGCCAAGCAGATTTATATATTTATCTTTACTGAGATTATTTACAAGTATATGACCCCTCCTCCTTGTCTATTTACTATACTTATATGATGCGATCTATTTATTCAATAATAGCGGATGAATATTGGCCCTATCAGTGTGGGTTTCATTTTGTATTTTACTTAAAACAAAATACATAAATAAAATACGGAGGAGCGACCATTGTTTACAGTGCTGCATGTTTAACGAAAAAATACAAGAATAATGCAGCAATGCAAGTCAACTACCCTTCCATTTGATTTTTGTTTTTCATTGTTGTCATGCCTTTCTTTTGCCTATTTTTGTACAGTGTACCGTGTTATTCAAATTAAGAAAGAAGTCATATAATTGAAAGTGTTCAGCCTAACGCGAAATACGTCTTCGGTGCTAATATACCCATATGTTGTTTTTGTTGTATTCTGATAACGCCAGACGAGTGTATAGAACTGAGGAGAGGCCTGTTGTAGTCAAGGTAGTAATATAATACACTGTACAAAACAAAGTATAATAAGCGTATGAAAAAGGTCTACACAATTAATTTGGTTTATGGTAGTGATGTACCTTTCTATTTATATAATAATGGGTATATTACTGCCTATATACCTAATTGATTAGATTGTATTATTATGGACACTTTACATAACCACTTCATACTCATATTTTTTGAAGTGTAGCTTTACTGGCCTTTATTAGATACCTTACCTTTTCTGTACATTGTAAACATTTATGGGTATGGAAAGTGTCCATAATAATATACCCCTGTTAAAATATGTTGGTATCGATAAACCCAACTGTTATAAGAATAGAAAGATAAATCACTATCGATATACCCCATGATTTGATATACCTTTTGCTTTGCCATTTTTATACCCTTGATTTCTTACAGTGTACGGATTACTTAATTTTCCATATATCCAGTTAACATTAACATTTTGTTTAGGCTCAGAACATCAAATGGATGCACACCATCGCATATAAATCTTAGATACCAACAAAGCTTTCCTTATGGTAATACACTTTATATTTATATATTCATATTTTCATGAAGTTAAATTATAGATAATTTCAAAACATCAATATCTTTAACCCCCAAAGGACAGGGCCGTTTGTTGACATAACCGTGCTGCTGGGCGGGCAGATTTACCCTAAATGAGCATCATTCTATGCTCTTTTTCATGCATAAACAAGAGCCAGAGCGTAATACAATTATGTATCCGTGAGAGGGCGATAATAGAGCTTTCCAATGACACCTGAATCATCCTTGTACGATAACGGGTTCGCTTGCAACGATGTTGCAACACGAGTACAAAAACCCTAAAATACGGTAATTTCCCGAAATTTTACCCTATATAGCGAGACGAGGGATATGTACACATGTGGCCAAATCAGTGGCGGGACTGGGTCCACGCTGAACGGTCAGAGCCCGCCCGCGCTCCTCCCACCCCGTGTGGCTCTCTCATATTGCCGATAATGTGGGCAACATTCCTTGCTACTTAAGTTGTCAGCCGCCTTTCGGCCTAGGTTCTCTAATGTTATTTAAGTCGTCAGCCGCGAAACAAGGGTTAAACCCAATTTAAATCCCTTTTCCAAGCTATGGTATATTATGCAGTATATTAATTTTTAAAATTATTTTTAACTACACTCTGCTAACCTAAATGTTCTAATATAATTTGTATATAATTTCAAGGTCAAATGTTCTATGAACTCCAATTTTTTTTTTTAAATTGTATAGCATATCATGTGTGTCATGCGTCGCTGTAATCCAGCACACTTTACATATATTCCTATAATTCCTATTTAGGAAACTCAGAATTTGATACTGCTCGACAGGAACACAACTAGCTTTGATATAAATATTTCTTAGTTCACTCAATCTCCACCAAAGACATGGAATACACAAGTTCGGTATACAAGTTTTATTTCTTATTAGACTAGGGTACAGGACACAGAATACATCAGGAGCTTAGTTATGAGAACGTAAGTCCAATGGTAATAATGGTGACGAGAACAAATTGATAATAAATATATTCATTCATAAATTATGGCATCACAACACAACATCAAAGTTAAATTATAATAATACGTAACATAAGGCATAAATATGATGACTATATGTACTGTATGTTTTTTTTTTTTTTTTTTTTAAGAGACAATGAACGGAGGAAGGAAAAACACAGATAAAACAAAAAGGTCCATGTGCCTAAAGGCATCCTCCATTCATAAAATGTTTGTAACAACTGGATTTAAACATTTGTTGATTGTAAGTTTGTGGAAAGCAATTCGAGGGAAGTGAATTCCAAAGAGTAGTAGCTCTGGGGATAAATGAATTCTGATAAGCAGAAGTTCTGCATTGTGGAGGAGAAAGTGTAAATTCATGGGCGCTCTCAGCTGCCCTAGTTCTACGGGGAAAGATGTGGAGAGGCGGCACAATTGAAGCAAGTTCCTCGGAACAATTGCGAAACTGTGAAATAAATGTACACAGAGAGGTACAGGTTAATAACATTTGACAAAGGATATCGCGACCTCAGGTCAGGGTGACGGAGGGGAGGGTCTGTACACAGCCACATACCTTACCCTTGGCCCCGCCCACTGCCCAAAATGGACAAATACTATATTAGATTAGATTAACCTAACTTAACTTAACCTAACTTAACCTAACCTAACCTAACCTAACCTTAACATAATATAATATAACATAAAACAAATAACAACATAAAAATATAAAAATACACTAACTTTCGAGTGGAATCGAACACTGGATTTCTGGGTGCCGGGCAGGAGCTCCATTTACTGAGCAACGAGCGACCTGGCGGTAACGGTTTGAATAGTATATTTAAACGCGGGAAACGGGGGGCGGGGCCAAGGGAGGCTTACATTTTCGCGCACGCGCAGGGGGTAAGGTATGTGGCTGCGTACATCCCCTCCCGTGACGGAGCGTAGGTGAGTTAATGCGAGGTGGCGGGTCAGGTAGGTAAACACACAAAAAATACCGCGTCGAAGGGGGGGGGGGGGGTAGGTGAAGTCTACTGAGATGGCGTGTTAATAAAATACCATGAATATTTAAAATCAAGTCTAGGATGTATACAGTATAAGTAGATTTGACTTTAATCCTAGGTGAAGGAAAATATAATTTAAATTTAAACTATAAACTCAGAATGGTGAATATAAATCCACTAACTATACAATAAATAATACTTAGCCGGAATCGTGGCTGAACAGAAGAGTAAAAAGGAATTTAAATTCACAGAACGTTTAGTGAATAAAATTAGCCAAATGGGGCTAGTAAAGCAGTAATTATGAATAAATATTCACGGAACTGGAAATAAAATAAGATCCGCCAAAATAAATGGCGGAACGAATAATAATAATACAACTAATTCACAGAACTGGTAGTGAAATAAAATTAGCAAAAATGGGGCTAGTAAAACAGTAAGGTTGAATAAAAATTCCCGAAACAAATATTAAAATAGTATTAGCCGTATTACGTGGCTGAACGAATAGAACAATGAAATATAATTTCACGGAACTGAGCGTAAAATAAGAGAAGCCAGAATGAATGGCTGAAGTAGGGTCATTTGCTTGGAATCCGTGACCATTTTGTTCCTATCTTTTTCTCTCGATGGATTTGACAACCTGAACCATTTTAAAGGAAAATTTTGCTCCTATGCCCCTCTGAAAACTGACAGCTAACTCTGCTAGAAGCCCATATTCAAAATGGCCGCCAACGCCATCTTGAAAAACATGAAAGGCAATATCCTCTGGCATCAGATGAGCTACAAGGACGAATGAGGTGTCCTTTTTCACTAATTCTGGCATTACAAACCCACTGGAATGGTTATTGTATTGTATTGTATTGTATATTGTATTGTTATTGTATTGTATTATACTAATTGTACATACTAATCTGCCACTTCACTGTCACTACATGATTCACTGTATGAGCCACTATCAGAATCACTGTCCTCACTTTCGCTGCTATCATCACTGTTTTTCTCTGCCTGCGGATTTGTAGGTAGTGGTATGGATGGGGGAAGTGGGGGCTGGGTTGAACGGACAGGCAGACATAGGCCATTTACAAGATGCCATCCATGGCCGATCGGTGAGGGGTGACTTTGGAGCTGGTAATGCTTTTGCAAATATGCAAGATAGTTTGCACGCTCCAAGTGTGGACGGAGACTGTCCAAGTCAGGCACAAGTCGGATAGTGCTTTTTTTCTTCTGAGCTCTCCACTTCGCTGCCCTCGCATCTCCCAGGGTCTTGCTTTTGGTATTACCATAGACATATCGAATGACAAACCGCTCCAAATCACTGATGACCTGTTCTGTGACTAGGAGCTGTGTACCACATGCTGCTAGCAGGTCGTGTGCCTCTTTAGAGGAGGAGTACTTTGATCAGCTGGTGGCTTCCTGAGAGGTGGTTCCCCACGCTTCGCTATCTTGTATGGGTTGACTTTTTGCATTTCGAATCCGAGCTCTTTGAGAGTTGTCGAGAGGTTTGATGCAAAGTTGGCACCGGGAACTGATCTATCCTCGTGATTCTCGGAAGGAAGTTCTGTATCAAATTATTCTGGCTGCACAAACATGACATTAGTGCGGTGTGACTGGCCAGCACCGGTCAGTGTGTCACTCTTGAAGTCATCGTTGTCGACTATAGCGATAGCAGGCTTACCCTCAACTAGTTCGAAGGAGCAATCAGATGAGCACTTGAGGTCATTGACCACCCAAATATCTCGCAGCATAAGTACGTCATTGTAACTGATGCACAGTCCATCTTTGTGCATTATGTCGACTATCTCCCTACTCTTGGTCAGTCCATGTAGCAAGACAGAGAGATTTATCTCAAATGCAGTGCGTTTTCCAGTGATGTAGCTTGTGAGGATAGATGCAATCGATCGGACGGGTGGACTGTCATCAATTGCAGACTTATTTGGGTATTTCAGCCATGTGAGCAGCTTCAGCAGGAGCTCACTGAGGTCTTCTTCTCTCTCCAACTCGTGTATATATGGGAGCCAGGGAATAGTATTTGTCCTGATGACTTGCTCTTTGAGTCGTGCCGCAACATTCATCACCAACTGATCATTGCTGACACCCAATGAAGATATTGCCGCCTCGATGTATGTACCTGCTGCTGTTGTATCATATACCAGTTCACTCACATTCTTTTGAATGCGTTCATGAAATCCGATGTCTTCCCCAAATTCATTGACGAGAATTTCCTTTAAGTAGCTGGATTTTACTACTGAGTTATGTCCGTGATTTGAGATAATACGCTTATAGTCCTGCAGCAGGCCTTGCAGTGTGCGAATTTCATGGTCTTTGAAGATGACTTGACGAATATGATGAAAGAAGAGAGCTTGGGCCTCTCGGAGGTTTACACGCTGCAGATGTTGAGTGCTTTCATCTGAAAGGGGCTTGTGGTCGCTTACATATTTGTGCCAGCACGCACGATGGTAGCGGATTTCCAACCCAAATGCTGTTTGACTATCTGGGATGGATGCAATCAGAGTGTCAAGTCTCAATCTCATGACCTCATCTTCCAGACGGACAGTATGTAACTTGAATTTAGTCCAGGCATCTACTGTTGATAGGAGTAAAATCTGCTTGTCAAGATCACTACTCTTGTATGCCCCTTTCATGCACCACACACATAGAGTCTTACCGTGAAGGACACCCAAACTGGAGCGGAGCCTTTTAGGTGCACTGGCCTCTGGGGAAGGGTCTTGTTGATCTGATGCTTCATCTCTTTCAAGATGTTCCTCGGATTTGTGTTTGCGTTTTTCGGCTTGAGAGAGCTTGCGCTTGCTGGATAATGATGCGTAACAAGTGCTATGCATGTGGTGACCCTTTGGTCCCTTCTCCCAATCCACATTTTCATGTATATGTTGAAACTTATCAAGTGCTTTCCATTGTAAAGACTTTTCCCGGATGGATTCCCACTTCTCAGGTGTAATGTTTTCCAAACGATCATCCATACATCGCTTACCACAGAGTAAAATGCACTCGTATTCATTTAATGTCTTGTCTGGTAACTCTTCACTCTCTCTTCTATTATCCATCATTTCGGTCACTTCACAAGTCAGCGATTTTCATCAGATGGGCATGCGATCCATCTGAAACAGTAAAAAAGTAATATTAGATATACACCGCAGGCAGAGAACAACAGTGATGATAGCAGCGAAAGTGAGGACAGTGATTCTGATAGTGGCTCATACAGTGAATCATGTAGTGACAGTGAAGTGGCAGATTAGTCAATTAGTATAATACAATACAATAACAATACAATATACAATACAATACAATACAATAACCATTCCAGTGGATTTGTAATGCCAGAATTAGTGAAAAAGGACACTCATTCGTCCTTGTAGCTCATCTGATGCCAGAGATATTACATTTCATGTTTTTCAAGATGGCGTTGGTGGCCATTTTGAATATTGGACTCTAGCAGAGTTAGCAGTCATTTTTCAGAGGGGCATAGGAGCTAATTTTCCTTTAAAATGGTTCAGGTTGTCAAATCCATCGAGAGAAAAAGGTAGGAACAAAATGGTCACGGATTCCAAGCAAATGACCCTACTACTCCCTAGACTGGAACGAGATCTCACAGGCTTCACCGTGTTGAACCGTAGAATGTACAGTAGCCCAACTAAGTTTTGCGAAAATATTAGGTACGTGGCACCTGTCTAGTTTGCACTCCCGTCCCAAGCCCGTGTCTAGCAGAGACCGTGGTGTCTAGGCAGGCGCCACAGCTACCTGCGCTACCACAGCCAGGGCACACACACAGTACTCGCAAATGCTGGGCGCTACATGCAGTAGGACAATATTGCTATCATTATTTGTTTGTATCATTTTAGAACTCTCTCTAACTCTCTAACTCTCTAACTCTCTCTCTCTCTCTCTCATTCACTGAGGTTAATATCAATAAATTTTCACGCTACACTATTTGTAGATTAATTAGCACACACACAGAAACGGAAGGCAAAGTTCAGTGTTATAAACCCACATTATTCACTGATTTCCTTGATAAAACAATGAGGTGTAAATAATTGTGTTCTTTTATCTAATTAACCCTTTCAAGATCCGATACGCATTTCTGTTCTGTTTTATGGTAATTATTAGACGATTTTATTCAGATTAGGAAGGGTATATGGAAGTCAGAGGGTTGATCGAGCTAGTCTGTGCCCTTTTAATAACCACAGATCCTTCCTAAGCTGCATAAAATCGTCTAATGATAGCCAAAATAAAGTGCTAAAATGCATCAGAGCTTCAAGGAGTTAACACTCTTTAGATAATACAGGTATGTTATAATCTGCATCATCTTGCAGTGCTGGGTTATACGAGTAGTTCTATTTGCAACATCTGCATCAGGTAATATTATTAATGATAAGAACGTGCATTAACCCATACTGTACCGGCGACGTCCTTCTCTTCCTATTCTAGCAACTATTAAGCGATTTTATTCAGCTTTGGAAAGACCTCTAGCCATAATAAGGCTTCAAACTATCTCAACCAACCCTTTTAACTACCACAGATCCTTCCTAAGCTGCATAATATCGTCTTAATATAGCTAGAATAAAATTGAAAAGACGTCGCTGGTATTCAAAGGGTTAATATACAGCTAAAGTTCTTACTGTTTCTATGAGATACTATTAGAATATAGAACATTATCGTTACCGTATCATGATTTTAGAATCTAACTTCGATGATATTCTGTCTACTATGGAAATATATGGGAGTATAACTAAACATTATTTAGTTTACCGGGTATATAATTTAAGTTCTATTTTACAGAATTATACACACACACACACACACACACACACACACACACACACACAGTGGTCCGTAGCATATTGGTTAGCGCACTTGGTTCACAGCCAAAAGGACACGGGTTCCATTCCATTCCCGTACTGCATACACAATGTCTTGAGCACTGCTGCACACACTCTGCTTGATAATGTTGTCTTCTTCAATTCCCTCATGAAGATCATCCGCATCACTGAATAGTAAACGTAGAAATAGATACAAGCTGTTTGGGATAACTTGTGCAACATGTTCTTGATCAAGTCCTTGCCAACTGCTGGAATGACCAGGACTGTCTGAGAGATCTTTTCTGATTCTTAGTGCCACATGTACCATTCTTGATAGATATTTCCTTGATTAAATCCAACAGTACCAACATCTTCATTGTCTGTGGATTCCGAATCTGAGGATAAACCACCACGATGATGACTTCTTGATAATGACTCTGATATAATGAAGTTAGACTTTTCACCAGGGTACATTATTGGTGCTCTATTTGAAAGAGGTTTGACATATCCTGCCTTTGAACCAAGCATTTTCTTAACCTTATTGTAGAAGGTGGTTATTCTGGACTGGTAACTCTTACGAACAGGGATGTTTCTCTCAGTACACATGTCCTGGTATCTGCGCCACACAACTGCCATGTCATAAGTCTTACTTCTTGAAAGCCCAATGTCTAAATCATAGCACAACTTCATCATGCACTCGTCCAGATTTGGTTCAACTTCTTGAGGCATTCCTTTAGTGCGTCGTTCGAATGTCACTAAGCAGGCCAGATGATACAGGCCATCAGCTGCCATCCAGTCACTGACACCAGAGAGTCTGACGGACATCACTGGATCAGATTTAGCTCGTTCAATCAGTGCTGTGGATTTATTTGTAGTTTCTACCCGGTGAAGTTTCTTGCTTGAGATCTGTGCCTGGCAAAACATACAGAGCTTCCAGTCAATAGTTGTCAGAGAACTTCTTCTTGTTGGAGCTGTGCTGTTTGAGCTGGTAGATGGTTTAGATGCTGGTTGTCGCCTATTCCGTAGTCTGTCCAGTTTGCTCTCCGAAGTAAACACAGAATAGCAGGATTTGTGCCACCTAATTTCGAGAGAGTTAAAATTATCCAACGAGAGTCCATCTAGTTTGTCCAGCACGTCTGAATACATATGGTCACCCAATTTCCTTCTTTGTTGTGCAACATCTTTGGTTCTGTTTTTTCCATCGGTGGAGGCTTGCCGAAGGTCGCCTGAACTGCCTTCACAAAAGAAGCACACATTCTTGTTTTTAGAGTACAAAGGAGTACAAAGGAAATCAAGCAACAATAGATCTAGTGACCCTTCTAGGCTGCTTGTCCTCCAAAACACTGAGGATCAAGTGTCCAAACAGTGGTTTAGAGTGGGTAAGGGAACATTGGAAAGGGAACTACTGCCCTGCCACTAACGTGGCAGGACTAGGAAGTTAGTAGGGGACATAGGGGTTAGTAACTGAGGGGAGGATAAAATAAAGTTATTCATTTACAGACGCAGTCAGTCGCGGATTTGATGCGAGATATTTGTCTAGGCGGAATTTAAATGAATCAACGGTGCTGCAGTCTATAACGTCTCGGGGAAGCCCATTCCACAAGTTGACAACTCGATTGAAGAAGAAATTCTTAGATTCGTGTGAGTTAAAAGATTTACCAATAATTTTGCAACCGTTTCCCCGCGTGTAATTAGATTGGTCGATAGTGAAGTACTTACTACAGTTCATATTGTCGATGCCTTTGATGATTTTGAACACTTGAATTAAGTCACCTCTTAATCTGCGCTGGGTTAAAGGAAATAGATTTAATTCTCTAAGACGCTCTTCCTAGGTATCATTTTGGTAACTCTACGTTGAACTCGTTCTAGTTTGTTTATGTCTTTTTGGTAATAAGGGCACCAGCATTGAACGCAGTATTCCAGAAGAGGGCGGACTAAGGAATTGTAAAGGTTAGGATTACGTCTTTGGATTTATGCTCAAATGATCTGCCTATAAAGCCAATTATTTTGTTTGCCTTCTTTACAACTTCTGAACATTGTTGACTCGGTTTTAGGTTACTCGATATTGTTACTCCCAGATCGGTTTCTCTGTTTACATTCTTAAGCTGAGTGCCATTCATCGAATAGTTTGCCTTCTCATTTAGGTATCCGATATGTAGTACTTTACATTTATCCGCATTGAAACTCATTTGCCAAATTTGGGCCCAATGTGACAATTTATCTAGATTGTGTTGCATATCGTCAACTTGATCTTTTGAGAGTACGCTATTTGCAATTTTTGTATCGTCAGCAAATTTTGAGATTGTACAGGTGAGACCCTCATCTATGTCGTTGATGTAAATTAGAAAGAGAATTGGTCCTAGTACCGATCCCTGGGGTACCCCGCTACTTACATTGGTCCATTTAGATGCCTTACCGTTTATGACTACTCTTTGCTTTCTGTCGCTCAGCCAATTTTCTATCCATTTCAACACACCGTCTTGTATTCCATGCGCTTTTAGTTTTAGCAGTAAACGTTTGTGGGGAACTTTGTCAAAGATGAAAATCAAGGTATATAATATCTACAGCTTTACTCTCATCGTAGAGGTTGAGGATATCATGGAAGAAGTCTAAGAGGTTTGTTAAACAGGAACGTTTTTTACGAAAGCCGTGTTGAGTATCTTTAAGTATGTTATTTTCCTCTAAGTGATTTACGAGTCTGTCTCTTATGACCGTTTCTAGCATTTTACATACAACTGAGGTTAAGCTAATTGGACGATAGTTACTGGGTAGGGATTTGCTGCCTTTTTTGAATATCGGTGTTACGTTGGCTATCTTCCACTGATCAGGCATAGTTCCAGACTGCAAGGATTTATTGAATAGTAATGTCAGTGGTTTGGAGAGCTCATCCTTAGCTTCCTTTAGAACTCTAGGCGAGATTGTATCAGGTCCAGGCGTTTTATTTACCTTGAGTTTATCTAAACAATTCAATACTTCTCTCTCTGTAACGGTGATATTGCTTAGAACATCTGAATTATCAATCTGAATCGGCGATGGTGTAGGGATATCACTGAGGTCTTCTGTTGTAAAAACTGATGCAAAGAAGGTATTGAGGGCATTACTCAGTTGTACTTCGTCTTTGGTGTAGTCTCCATTTTCATCGACTAACGGTCCAACAGTTGAAGTAACTACTTTTTTCTTTCTGATATAACTATAGAATTCTTTCGGGTTTGTTTTACTTTGATTCGCAATATGTAACTCTAGGGTCTTTTTACTTTGCTTAATTAACTTTTTGAGTCCATGTGGTGCCTCTTTGTGGCCCTCCTGCTGGAATCTTCACTCATAATTCTTGTGTCATCAGTTCACAGCCTGCAAAAGAAATGAAAATTTTAATTCAGTTGCATACAGTAAACTGCATACTGCATACAGTTTATACATTCTAATATTGTATGCAGTGTATAGAGTTTAAAATTGTAGTCTCAAAATTCAGCTAGGCCATACATTCATTTTGATATTTAACAAAATGGCATTGAATTGACCTTTAAGGTCAACAATCTGACCTACAAATAGTACCAAACTGTTTGTCTCTTCCATACCTTTCTTCTGATATATAACATGGCTATATTTAGATGATTTAGAAATTTGACCTTTTTCGGCCACAAAATGACCTTGATTTGACCTTCAAGGTCAACATTTTTAGTGGCATCCACCCTAGTATTTCTGTCTGACCTATGACTGATTGATCTAGCATAGGTGCCTGCTATTAACATTCCATGCAGGTAAAAGTTTTTTTTAAAGACTTTTTGCTTCTTGGCTGGTCTACTATAAGGTTTCTGAACGCTGTAGTAAGGTTGGGATGAGCGAGAGTGGGGTGTCGGAACGTTTACCGGTGGCAAAAAAAGGTGAGATGAAGAGCAACTGACAAACCGACATAGAAGTGGAGCTAAGCGGAAAACCACGTCATAACAGGACCAAGAAATTAAACAGTATATGTATAACCATCCATTTTCCAATGCCGACGAAGCTAAGCAACATTTGCAATTTCAACCTCTACAGAAACTATACGCAAGAGATTGAAGGAGATGGGATATACACATAGATCACCAGCTGTCAAGGCAAAGCTAACCAAGAGGCACAAACAAACTAGGCTTGATTTCGCTCGACTATGTGTTGACCAGGGCATTGACTATTGGGCAAGAGTTGTTTTGATAATGTCAGAGAGGTTCCATGATAGTACCAGGATGAATAAAATTGCATCACTTAGCCGAGGTGGCGGGGGTTCTTCAAATAAGAATACAAGTGGCTTCCTTTATCCGCTCATGACCGAGTGGTTACGGTGCCCAACTCTCCCAAACATACCTGGAGCGAGTGGGTTCGAATCCTGGTCAGGATACCTCTATACCAACCAAGAGTTGTTTTCTCAGACAAGAAAACTTTCAGCTCAACCACGCATGGGTCGAAGACTGCGCTGTTGGAGGCCTAGGAACACACGGCATGTGAGTTAGTCCTAGTTGATATTTTGCATAAAATATATAGACTAGTCATCATACAGAGTAACACTTTCCATCATATCACTCTTGGCTAATTTCATTTTAACCGAGCATTATATAACTTCTTAATTTCATTACTCATCCACTAATACCCCTAACTTACTAGTTAACTCCTTACTTAAATTGTTCAAATACTATTAAGCTAGCATGACTTGATATAATATGCACATTAGCCACTCCTGTCTATACCATCGGTTGTTTACCTAAAAACCAACCACGTTCGGTTTAGTAACTCATCCTAGCCACCTCGCCCGCCACTATCTGTGCAATATAGGATAGATCTGCCCCTATTACTTCCTTCCCCCTTAGTGAATGCACATAACTTGTTTGCGAATATAATAAATAATACTTTACCTAAACTATCATTGGTGAATAGAGACCAGTTTATCATGAGAATCAATAAATATATACTCATTAATCCCATTAGGATTGACTAATTTTGGCAGTTTAATCGGGCTTTTCATTAGAGGGTTTATACATCTTAAGGAGGTTCTGTAGGAATTATTGGGACACATACTATGTCATTTGACTTTCATATTCCCTTTCTACTCTGAATATAATAGTATAATGCTAGTCTGAATAAACTGCCAAATACGCGTCCTGATTCCACTAGGCCTACATAAACATTAACATAAACAAAAATCATAAAAAAGGGATTTTTTCTGAGGGCTGACTCCATGGGCTGACTGGTCCATGGTATAAAGACTAATATTAGTCTTTATACCATGGACTGGCCCATTCACGGCGGATCCCATTGACAATCAGCACATCACAGCCATGTGCCTATCTAATTATGTTTCTAAGCGTTCTTTCGTTATTGATCCTACTGTAGTAATCGGTAGCCTATTTCACATATCTAGCAAACTGTTGCATGCTTATCACGGAGCAGCAGTCCGTTTTCCACATCGTCTTTGTGGATCCCACTTACAAGTAAACCATCTGTATCATATCCTCTCTTACTCTATCTACACTTCTAATATATGCAAGCCTAATGTTTTTCCAAGTCCCCTTTCTTTTGTACTGACCATATCATGTATATCATGATATTCACTACCTCAAATTTGTATTACTTCTGTTAAATGTTCTAACCCATTCGGGCTATAATTCCGTGTCATTTGGCCTTAGTCGTCAGGCGTTAGAATATTATTGATGTTCTAATGTTCTATTATTCTGGATTGTTTTGCCATTCTTCTTTGTACCGTCACTTCCAATCAATCTATGGACAATGGACAGCAACATTTAAAACATAATCCATGTGAAGCCTTACTAAGGACGGGTGAAATTTTAAAATTACGTTTGTTGTTATTCACGCTTCTACATATCTATCTAAAAACTCTGATTTTAAACAATGCTGCATTGTTTTTTTGGTTTCATATCACGACTGACGATGACTTTCAAACCTTTTGTAATAATTGAGTTACTTAATTCCATGTTATTTAGCCATCTAGATTTTTTTTTTTTTTTTTTTTTTTTTTCTATATTCCAACTTACTTCCTCTCGGGCATAGGCTGAGAGCCTTAACATTCACCGCTTTACAATGAACAGTGAAGCCCGTGAGGTCTTGTTCCAGTCTAGGGAGTGAGACATGTGAAGCACGTAGAGTACAATGAGCACCTGCCATCTTGCCTTCACATGAGCCACGGTGCTCACTCATGGCCCGAAACGACCCCATCTCTGAAGCCACCTCGTTCCCGTGCTTCACTGTCTCACTCCCTACACTCGGACTCTCACACTTACACACACACACAACGCCACCTGTTGAGCAGATAACTCACCAGGCATTGCACCCCTATAGCATATTTTGAATATGGGAATATTCATACAGTGCTATTTAATCAGGGAACAATGAGGGTATTTTATTGACGTTTCGGTGGGCTTTGTGGTAATGCACTGATACTAGGTACAGCACAAATTCCATCCCAATAATATCTTCCCATTGATACATCGGGATTTGAACCCGGGACCTTTGGATTACCAGGCCAGTGGCAAGACCACTCCACCATTGCGTGATATTGCGTCTTACCCGTCACCACTCAGATTGGTGAACAAATTATATATATTTTTTTCTGAGATATAGCAGGTGGTTACTGGCTGCCCTGGCCTTGAGTAAGGGAGATGGGTAATGGAATCGGACATCACAAGAATGCATTGAGCTATTGAATCTCCTCATACGGGAGATATATGGTGCGTAATTATTGACGAAGTAAATATTGTTAAATTTATATCCTGAGATTTCTGTCGATTTCCCAATATTCACTAAACTGCATGTATTGCCCATTCGGGTAGTGTATCAAATTATTTTTGGAGAGTATGAATCGTTATCAGGATCAATAATTCAACCTATTTTTAGTGTCACTTGAAAAATTACCAATCTTTTTAGTTAGGCCTAAATCAAGCTTGGTCGTTAATGTAAAAGATGAACAATTGAGGAACTAAAACTGACCATCATGTAAGACCCCAACCTTCACTACACTCAATCTGGTTGTATAGGCTACTGTTAATGTTATTTTCTTGTTTCCTACTAATTAACCATGGTCTAATTCACGTAATATAGTTCGCCCTATTCCAGAAGCTGCTTCTTTAATCAGCAATCTTTCATGTGGATATTTATCGAAAACTTTACTGACATGTCAATATCTTTGAAGGTATTTTTTTGTCTTAGTTTATCGATTCGTATGCTTAGGAAAAGAAAGGTTAATAGACAGCGAGACACTCGCAGCCAACACGGATAAATTCCATTACAAGATTGATGATTAAGCATTTAACAAATGTGACAGCAGCATCTATCTATCTATCTATTGCCTGACGCCGTGATCCCCGAAGGTGTGGCCACGAACGAACCGCCCCCATGCACCTCTGTCCCCAGTCAGTCGCCGCCCCCCCCCCCCCCCCCCAACCAGCACCGCCTTCGTTCATGTAGTTCTTCACTCCATCCTTCCACCTCATATTCGGTCTACCTCTCCCCCTCTGTCCCTCCACCTCGCTCTCGTACACCCTCTTAGTCATTCTCTCGCTTTCCATACGTTCCATATGGCCGAACCATCTCAAGTTGTTCCTTTTCACACTTTCCAGCACATCTACTCCACAACCTCCTTCTTACTTCCTCATTAGTCTGTCTATCCCTCCATGTAACTCCGCACGCACTCCTTAAGTAATTCATTTCCACTGCTCTCACTCTTGGTCTGAGTCTCTCAACCACGTCATGCTTCGCGTAAGTCAGTGTCGGGATTACCACACTGTCATGCAAGGACTTCTTCACTTCCATACTGACCACCCTATTTCTTGTTACTGCTTTTAGCGTTCCTACAACAGCAGCATACTACTCTTAATTTGACGTTTGTAATTTAGTCAGTAGCCAGCCCTTATTCCCACAAGGGGTAGGGATTATCAACAAGAAACACATGAAAGGAGGGAAACAAAAATGTGGCAGGGGAAGAATCCATACAGCAGTTCGCACACAAGCATTCGGAAACCTCAATCACTTCTTAGCCCCCAAGGTCACTGGCTTCACCTCAAATGCTATTGACGTCCAGACAAATTAAGTCTCGTAGTCATTTAGCTGTATAAAATTACAATTGTTTTTAGTAACATCGAATACATATAAAAGGTTTAGGAAAACTCATACAATATATACCCGGTGCCAGCGAACTTGGCGCTAATCCTGACCGCATAACATATTATAACTAACAAAAACAAAACAAAAACACAAACACAAAATATAAATACATATACAGTATATGAGTAGATCAGGAAATAGATGTAGAGATTGACTACCCGTTTCTCGAATACTTTCTACACCAACACCAAGTATAGTGTTTCATAGGGGTTCTGATTAGAACAATCACTAACAAGTGTATACTAGATTATATAATACAATATATGCTACTCATTGTATTCATTTTAAGTTATGTATAGAAATGGATCTATGAAGTAGTTTGTCGCGCGTAAATATATTTGTATTTAACGGAGAGAGAGAGCTGATTGGCTGCGTGTCGAGGGGCGTGGCCTAAGTTGCGTAGTACGTGTGGCGCCGGCAGAAGACGCAGCTGAAGGAGGTAGCGCGGGGGGCTGCGTCAACGGCACCGGGGGGCGAGGGGGGGCGTTAGGTCCTGTAGGATAGTGCCTTTTGGCAGAAGGAAGGATCTGAAGGTCCAGAGTTTGGTTGTTAATGTTAGGATGTCAATCCTAACCAATCAGCTTCGACCCCGCCAACCGACCACCACCTTCCCGCATCCAGTGCGCCTGCGTGACGCGGATCTCTCTCTCACACTCCTAGAATACCCCTCCACCAATAGCAGTCTTTTGCCCCCTGATTTTCGCCTCCTCTGATCCTCCACCCTCTATATATACCCTTCCTGTTTACCTCCATGAACTCAGAAACTTCTCTGCAACTTTTTGGATAATAGAACAGCCAAAATTAAGTTTTCTAATCTTTATTCAGATTCATTTCCACTAAACGCAGGCGTACCTCAAGGCTCAGTGCTCGCTCCTACCCTCTACATCCTATACACAAATGACTTTCCCAACCCCACTCACAATGACTCTCTCACAGTAATGTACGCAGACGATGTGACGCAAATAATAAGAGCAGACACAATAGACGCATTGACAAACAAAGCTCAAAGAGAACTTGACAAAGTAGCACAATGGGAGCAAAAATGGCGGATTCAGGCTCATCCTCAAAAATCACACGTCACATACTTTGCCAAGGGACATCTCCGCCCAAGACCCTTATTCCAGAACTCCCGAGCACCTGTCCCTAACCGCACACAAATAAATGTCTCTCCCACAAACAAAGTACTCGGCCTCACATTCGACAAAAACATCCGATTCCACAAACAAGCACAAACTTCCATTGCCATTGCATCAAAATCACTACAAACCATCTATCGTTTCAGAAATGCCTCAATAAAAACCAAGCTTCACTTATACAAAGCACTTATAAGACCTCTTTTGTGCTACGTCCCACTCAGCATTTCACTTTCGGCCCCTACCAACCAACTAAAATATCAAAGAATACAAAATAAAGCACTGAGGTGGATGTTCGGGACTCAGTGGTATGAGTTCCAGACGGCACAACATCTTCACAATCTAGCCCACATCCCCCCTCTAAATACTTATTGGCAGCAATTAGCAGAAAAACAAATTATAAAACTTGAGACCTTTCATGATAACTTCATCCAAATTTTCAACATAATTTTACACCGCCCCATGTCAAACCTCCTTCACCCCAACAACAGAGAGGCACCCATTCCAATATTCACTTAAAATCAGGATTGGTAGAGGAGGTGGGTCATGCCGGCTCGTCCACAGTCCAGCCTCCCTACCACTCCTGACCTAGATTCCTAGCTTCACTTCCCATTAAAATGTATAATTTCACAGACAAAGTACAAGACAACAACCTTTTAACGTAACTCCTATAATAATAACAGTACAGCCTTCTTACAGGTTCTGCCACTGACAGACTTCCCCAGCAGTACCCCTTTTGACTCAATGCCACCCAAAATTACCTCCCCCTATACCATTTTCGAATACTACCACCCAAAAATACAACCCCAAAACATGCAAGCACTTTCGATCTTATACCATCCAAAATTAACTTGCTCCCCATCCCTTTCCCCCTTCTTGGCAAGCCATCCTGAATCACTAAAGTAACTTCTCCAACTAAATCAACTCAACCCCAGCTCAATTATTCAACTCACGCACGTTGGGTCAAGCCCCGACACCCTATTTCTCCCACTATTATCACTGTCTCTCCTACTTAACCAATAAAAACTTCCCTTCTTTCACCCTCACCCACCTTTTCTATATTCATTCATTCATTCATTCCTCCATGAACACCAAAATCAAAGGGACTGTGAAGTGGTACAACTTCAAGAAGGGTTATGGATTTATCCACAGAACAGACAACAACGAGGATATATTCATACACCATTCTGGGATATCAAGAACCAACACCAGAATATCACTAGACACCGGAGAAGCTGTTGAATTTGTCACCAGGAAAGGCAGACAAGGTTTAGAAGCTCAAGAAGTAACAGGACCAGGAGGTACTGAAACCAGAGGATCTCCCCATGCAACAGAGCAAACACCAAGAAGACTGGGAGAACACACTATGCATGCAAAAATATATGCATGCATAGAAACAGCGAAGGCTATTGCTGGCTCAAATAAACATCATTTGAGCCACATAATACCTTTAATACTGCAGCACAACAACCTACCATCCATAAAAATCCCTCAAGAAGCTCTCCAACCACCTAAATACCAGACCAAGAACACTCAACAGAGGAAGAACCCCATAATGGAGGAGAAGGAAGATGAATCAATCGATCTGTCTGAATTTGCTGAACAAGATGAACAAGAAGAAGATAATGAAGACGATGAGGAGGAGGATGAAGAGGAAGAAGACAAAGAAGAAGAAATACCAACAACTACAAGAAGATGCAGAAACATCACGAGAGTCTCCCTTACCTCAAAAAATAACTCCCCCACTTCCAGTACTAACACCTCAAATCCAAAAGAAAACCGAAGAAGAAACTCCATATAAGCTTGATGAAAACGCAACCCGATATCATCTTGATGTAAATAGTGGGATTTTGTCAAATGTACTCCTCACAAAGACAAGCAGGGATGTGTTGTCTGCACCCCAAGGCCTACAAAAAAATCAACTAGACAACGGAAAAAGAAACAAAATGACAACTAGACACCTGAAAAAGAAATAAATGTAACTGTAATAAAGTACAAATATCCCTAAATAGCAAGGCTGAAAAAGAAATAAATGTAACTGCAATAAAGTAAAAATATCCCTAAAATAGCAAGGTGGACGGCCCGCCAACTTTAATCTACTACTGTACTTCTTAATTTCCTCCTCTTTTACCCCTTCCCTCTCCAACCCTCTTATTTCCCCTCTTAGACTTAAAAAAAAAAAAAAAAAAAAAAAAATATATATATATATATATATAATTCTATCCTTACTTGATAATGCTGGTTGTCCAGTGAAATGCGTCGTATATCCTGTATCATCATGTACATTAATGTAACCCTGTACCACCATGAATTTTGCTAACCTCATTCATCTACTTCCTGCCACCCAGCGAAAACTCATCAGAGACCTGGAAACCTTGAATAATAAAATTTCCAACGCAGAAATTGCCATTTCTTTCAACCTCGTATGTATTAAAGAAAATGTATTACCTGGTTTTACTAACATATATATATATATATATATATATATATATATATATATATATATATATGTATATATATACGTGTATATATATAAATATATATATATATATATATATATATATATATATATATATATATATATATATATATATATATATATATATATATATACTGTATATATTTATGTATTTATTTATTTACTTAAAATCTAAAGCATATAACATGTAACTATATCATTGTGTATAATCCACTAACATAATTTATCCAACCTAAATCGTATGCCGTATAATATCTAGTCCGGACATTCTATAAAACCAACTGTGTGTATCAATATAAATAATGTTTACGAAGTATGGTATAATATTGAGTAGTGTGGGTGTCCCTTGGCCCGCCGCCTATCACCCTATCTTATCTATCGACAGGCTGTATCAGCGTCAATTAGGACAGGGGAAGGTGTTGTTAATGGGGATCTTAGCAACAACAGAGAGCGACCACCCGCAGCCAAGTTTTTGTTAGTATATAGGTTAGTATCTTGGGGAGAACATTATTAGAAAGAGAGAGAAACTTTGTGGTAATGCGGAGGGATAGAAAGAAGATAAAATAACGAAAGAAAAGGATGGTTAGAAAAGGTAGTAGAGTGAGATGATAAATATTAGTGATCATTTCCGTAAACATGCTTACATTCAATCTTGACAAATGCAGCACACACACACATACACACACACACTAACACGAACGCACACACGCACACACACACACACACACACACGCACGCAAACACACATTATTATTATTATTGATTTCATTCTGATGTATATACTGTATATTTGTGTCTATGTGTATGAAGGAGACAAAAGGCAGGTTGCCTGTACAAATGTCTCCCTCAAAGCAGTGTGTCGTTTTGGATTACATATAACTATATGTCTGTTCACATATATTCAATGATTTGTGTATATGTATGTAAGTATATATGTGTGTATGTGCAGTAAATATATATGCAGTTATTTAACTGTATGTATATTAAAATTGGTATAAAGCCGAACATTTCTGACATATTTTCATGTGTCTTGGTAGCTGCATAATCTCTCTCTCTCTCTCTGCGATCATGTAAACCACCACCATCATAAGTACAAAGGATTACAAAGGAAGTCAAGCACTAACATATCTAGCGACCCCTCGATGTTGCTAACCCTCTTAATCACTGCTGCTCAGAATGTTCAACAGTGGCTTAGAGTGGGTAAGGAACAATTAGAAAGGGAAGTACTGTCCTAGGACTAATGTACCTGGCAGGGTTAGATGTTATTAGGGTACAATTTGGATTAGTAACATAAAAAAGCTATAAGTGATCATTCATGTATCTGAGGAAAGTGAGTAACATCTTATTCATTTATTAATACATGTAGTGATCCTCGTTGTATCTGAGGAAGAAAATAGAGTTATTAATTTACAAATGCTTGTAAGTCGCGGGTTTAAGGCAAGGTGATTGTCTAGGCGATGTTTAAAATAATCAACGGTGCTGCATATTATAACATCTAGAGGAAGCCCATTCCGCAAGTTGACAACTCGATTAAAGAAGATTATTCTTAGACTCACGTGAGTTTACAGATTTACCAATGATTTTGCAACCATTTCCCCACGTATAATTTGACTGGTCGAAAATAAAGTACTTATTATAGTTTATGTTGTCAATACCTTTGATGATTTTGAAGACTTGAATTACGTCGCCTCTTAATCTATCTATCTATCTATCTATCTATTGCCTGACGCCGCGATCCCCGAAGGGGTGGCCACGAACGAACCGCCCCCATGCACCTTTTTCCGCAGTCAGTCAATGCCCCTCCTCCCAACCAGCACCACCTTCATCCATATACTTCCTCACTCCATCCTTCCACCTCTCTTTCGGTTTACTTCTCCCTCTCAGTCCTTCCACCTCGCTCTCATACACCCTCTTATGCCCCTTTCCCACTGATGCGACTTCTCACGATTTTCATCGCCGACACCAATAAATTGGCACATTCGTGACATGTCTTAAACCCTCTCATGAAAAATCGTTTGACTCGCAAGGCCTCTCAAGGCCTCGCAAGGGCCCTCGCGGGTCGTCGCAAATGTTCGGACTGTTCAAAATGTTGGACGAGGACTAACGAGGGTTCGTTGCCCTCGCAAGCATCGTCTAGCATCGCCGAGGGCTTCTGCGATCATCTGCTCATCTGCGACATCGGCGAGGTAGCGGAGGGTTTCGCACAATTTTTTTTTTGCAGCGCTGCATGGATGCTCACCGATGCTCTCAGATGCTCTGCTCGCCGATGCTTGACGATGCTTGCGAGAACATCGATGATGCCAAAGAGCACCTTGAGCACCTTCGGCGAGGTGGGTAAAACAAAAATGATTAGGCCTATAGTGAACCTGTCAACCCTTTTTTCTATGCACCTCTCTTGGGGGGTTCACCTTTTTTTTTTTTTTTCTCTTTCTCTCCTTTTCTCTCTTTCTCTGGTTTGTATCCATTCAGGCCCATTCAGCCAACTGTTTTAAGACGTTTATCCCAATCCAAGTATCGATATCTTCCTGGCAAGCGATAGCGAACCAGCATTATATGGAGAAATCCGGCTTCGCCGGAGAAATTTTTCTATCGAAAAAATTTCAAATTTAGCTTGCTCTCAACAACAAAATTAATATATATTGGCTCGCTACCGCTCACCAGGAAAATATTGAAACCTGGATGGGGGTAAACGTCTTAAAACAGTAGGCTGAACGGGGCCGAACGGATACAAGGCAAAGAGAGAGGGAGAGAAAGAGGAAAAAAAAAAAAAAGAGAAGAGAGGGAGAGAAAGAGAAAACCAAAAAAGGCGAGGTGGGCTCATAAGCCGTAACGTAAACATTGAGCCCACCTCGCTGTTTTTGTTTTCTCTTTCTCTCCCTCTCTCCTCGTTTTATTCTCTCTCTTTCTCTCCCTCTCTCTTTGCCTTGTATCCGTTCGGCCCCGTTCAGCCTACTGTTTTAAGACGTTTATCCCCATCCAAGTATCGATATCTTCCTGGCATGCGATAGCGAACCAGCATTATATGGAGAAATCCAGCTTCGCCGGAGACATTTTTCTATCGAAAAATGTATTTTTTTTTTAACTTGCTCTCAAAAAAAAAAAAATTATATACAGTATGTTGGCTCGCTACCGCTCACCAGGAATATATTGAAACCTGGATGGGGGTAAACGTCTTAAAACAGTAGGCTGAACGCGGCCGAACGGATACAAGGCAAAGAGAGAGGGAGAGAAATAGAAAATAAAACACGAGGAGAGAGGGAGAGAAAGAGAAAACAAAAAGAGGCGAGGTGGGCTCAATGTTTGCGTTACGGCTCATGAGCCCACCTCGCCTTTTTTTGGTTTTTCTTTCTCTCTCTCTCTCCTTTTTTGTTTTCTCTTTCTCTCCCTCTCTCTTTGCCTTGTATCCGTTCGGCCCCGTTCAGCCTACTGTTTTAAGACGTTTACCCCCATCCAGGTTTCAATATTTTCCTGGTGAGCGGTAGCGAGCCAACATATATATTTTTTGTTTTAAGAGCAAGCTAAATTTATACATTATTTGATAGAAAAATGTCTCCGGCGAAGCATTGCCAATCTCCGAATTAAGGGGAGATGGGTCGTTTTTCTGGTCCCCTTCCTTCCTCATGGTTAACCCCATTAGTTTTCATATTTTATGACATTCGGCCCATTAGTTTGGCGATTTTAAGACGTTTCACCCCATTTCGTTGTCAATATTAAGATTTTCGTGTCATCGCTTGAATCGCCGAAGACGTCGCAGAACATTCGGCGAGTTTTCTTTCACCATCGCATGATATCGCAAGATATTTTTGAAAATGTGACATTCCTCGCAGAGATCATCGGCGAAACATCGCTCACTTCGCCGATAACATCGCACAAGGCGGCGATTGCGTCGCATTCATCGGCGACATCTTCGCCGAGTATAATTTGTTATCTGTTTGTAACGGTCAAAATCGTATACGTCGCACATGAAGCCTTGTGAATTGACAAGACTACGTCCTCGGCGACGAAAATCGTATGAAATCGCATCAGTGGGAAAGGGGCATAAGTCATTCTCTCGCTTCCCATATGTTCCATATGGCCGAACCATCTCAAGTTGTTCCTTTTCACACTTTCCAGTTCATCTACCTCCACACCACACCTCTTTCTTACTTCCTCATTCGTCTGTCTATCCCTCCATGTAACTCCGCATGCACTTCTTAAGTAACTCATTTCCACCTCTCTCACTCTTGGTCTGAGTCCCTCCACCAGCCTCCATGCTTCGCTTCCTTAAGTCAGTGTCGGGATTACCACACTGTTATGCAAGGACTTCTTCACTTCCATACTGACCACCCTATTTCTTGTCACTGCTCTCAGTGTTCCTACAACCCTCTTCCCCGGTTGCACCCTCTACTGCACTTCTTCATCCACAGTCCCATCTTTATCCAACACACTGCCCAGATATTTTAATGAGCTGACAATCTCCATAGCCTGACTGTGGCTTCACCCCTCTGTGGCTTCACCCCTCTTAATCTGCGTTGGGTTAAAGGAAATAGATTTTATTCTCTAAGACGCTCCTCGTAGGGTTTGTTGTTTAGATTAGGTATAATTTTGGTAACTCTACGTTGAACTCGTTCCAGTTTGTCAATATCTTTTTGGTAGTAGGGCCTAGAGATGGACCGAATATTCGTTTCGTATTCGTATGTGCGAATATTCGCTATGTTTTTCAATATTCGTATTCGTATTCGTATTTACATTTCCATTCATAGCTATTTGCAAACATGCGAATATTTTCACGAAACCAATAGAAGATATACAAAAATGTAAAATATTTAATTTTAAAGTCAAGAGTGTGCAAAATATAAATATGTTCTAATATATTACTAGGAACCCCAAAAGGTTCACCAAACCCAAATATACGAAGCGTTTGTTGACATTATTAAAAAAAGAAAAGAAAAGAACAACTGCTTGCGTTCGCTTGTACAATGTCGGGAAAAGGAATGCTTCTTTATTAAACCTTAACTGGCGGCGCCTGGCTATTGTCGAATGAAATAAATGGGGCCAATGGGCAGGGCCCGGCTATTGTTGAATGCAATTTTGAGCACGTAATGTGCTCTGAGAGAGAGCGGAGCGGTGGGAGGAGCGTAGATTACCTCCTGACCGCTCGCCACGGTGGCCTTGGAGCTACTGAGATGTACTCCTTTGTACTCCACCCTCTCTCACTCGTTTCACACGGAATAATGTAAGAAAATGACCGTGTTTTAGCGATTTTGCCCTTCGGTTGCACGATCGTTGCAAGACAACCAGTGATCGTAGAAGGATGGTTCGGTGGTTCGGGTGTCATTGGAAAGCTCAATTTACGGCCTTTCATGGATACATACTTGTATTACGCTCTGGGTCTTGTTTATGCATGAAAAAGAGCACGGAAACAACCCCATTTATGGTAAAAAAACCCGCTGGGCGGTACATAGAAATTACCGCCTAGACCGCTCTTAAGGTGTTAAACCCTCTAAGTACCATAGTATGTGAATGTTTTTTTTACTAATGAAACTGAAATTGTGTACATCGACTTCCAAGCCAATCTGATGATCTCTGAACTTTGAAATAATTGTAATTGTTTCGAAATCTGACCATGTTCATTATATCGGAAGGAATGGTCTTGGTACATGTTGCCAATGTAGCGGCTACCGCTAAATCCAGCGAATCACTTCCATCACTTCCATCTAGCGACATCAAGATGTGGTGAATTCTAGCGATATTCAAGTTATGTTCCCTATTTTAAGGAATTGTAGAGATTTTTCGATTGTTAAAGATTATTCTAGATACTTCAACATATGTTTTCTAGTGACATACAAGTTTTTAGTGTCTGGTGACTATCTAGCGATTTGTTAATGCTATTCTAGCACACATTTGTGCTTTAGTTTATCATGCATTGTTTAATAAATTTGACCCTATTTCTCCAGAAGACTTCCTACATGATATAGTGTGTTGTTCTAGAGATAATTGAATATTATACAGGGCTATTTTAAGTTGGCTGATGATTATGAAACAGTAATATGCTGGACGATGAGAAAACTGTATGTAAACATGTCTCGGATATCATTGATAATTTTTGGTATATTCTGCCAAAAGCCCAATGGCTAATCAGTGGTGGTAACGAAACACACAGCTTTACACATTCACATCGTCATTGGCTTCCGGTAATTAATTTCATAGTAATTTAATTAACGTTTGTTGGTGATATAAAAAGAATTACTAGTTCTTGAAGGATGAAAATTTCATCCTTCAAGAAAGATAAAAATATTCGCTATTCGTATTCGAATTTGCGAATTTAAAAAAAAAAAAAAAAATCGCATTCGTATTCGCATTCGCAAATAGGGAAAATTGATATTCGTTCCATCTCTAGTAGGGGCACCAGGATTGAACGGAATATCTAACCACAACAACAGTATTACGACCACCACCATAACAACAAATTTGCAACAACACCACGATAATATTGCAGCACTAACAAGAACGACAACTACAACATAATGACGAACACAACCACAATAAAACACAATTATAACAAGAACAGTAATAACCTCATCACCGACTCCCATCACCACCAACAACGATAGGAATAGCCATCACCATAAGTTTGTAAATTTGTCGGTAGTAAATTGTCCCGGCCGATCGCCGGTTCCTCGTAAATTACAGGCTCGCTATCGCTTGCCAGGAAAAAATCGACACCTAAATGCCACGAAAGGTCCTAATATTTGAGAACAAAATGGGGTGGAAGTTCTTGAAATCGCCAAAATAATGGAGCAAACGTTTTAAAAGTTAAGCATTATTTTGGCTAAGCATGGGGGAGAATGGAATCCTTCCCCCCAAAAAAAAACTTTCCTTATTAGCATAAAACTTGATGGCAGGTCAGAGGTCACAGTCACATAATTGTAATCGAGGAGAGTGTAATAATTACCAGTCCGATTGCTCCTCCACTTAACAGCATAAAAAACAAAACAACAACAGCACCACCATCAACAACAACAGCAGCACCACCAATAACAACAACAGCATAAAAAAACAAAAACAGCACCACCGTCAACAACAACAACAGTACCACCAACAACAACAGCAGCATAAAAAACAACAACAACAGCACCACCATCAACAACAACAACAACACCACCATCAACAACAACAACAACAGCACCACCAACAACAACAGCACCACCATCAACAACAACAACAGCACCACCAACAACAACAACAGCACCACCAACAACAACAACAGCACCACCATCAACAACAACAACAGCACCACCATCAACAACAACAGCACCACCGTCAACAACAACAACAGTACCACCAACAACAACAGCAGCATAAAAAACAACAACAACAGCACCACCATCACAAACAACAACAACAGCACCACCATCACAAACAACAACAACAGCACCACCATCAACAACAACAGCACCACCAACAACAACAGCACCACCATCAACAATAAAAACAGCACCACCATCAACAACAACAACAGCACCACCATCAACAACAACAGCATCACCATCAACAACAGCACCACCAACAAAAACAGCACCACCATCAACAAAAACAGCACCACCATCAACAACAACAGCACCACCACCAACAACATCAACAGCACCACCAGCAACAACAACAGCACCACTGTCAACAACAACAACAGTACCACCAACAACAATAGCAGCATAAAAACAACAACAACAGCACCACCATCAACAACAACAACAGCACCACCATCAACAACAACAACAACAACACCACTAACAACAACAGCACCACCATCAACAACAAAAACAGCACCACCATCAACAACAACAACAGCACCACCATCAACAACAACAGCACCACCACCAACAACAACAGCACTACCATCAACAACATCAACAGCACCACCAACAACAACAGCACCACCACCAACAAAAACAGCACCACCATCAACAACAGCACCACCACCACCAACAACAACAGCACCACCAACAATAAAAACAGCACCACTATCAACAACAACAACAGCACCCCCACCAACAACAACAACAGCACCACCACCAACAACAAAAACAGCACCACCATCAACAAAAACAGCACCACCATCAACAACATCAGCACCACCAAAAACAAAAACAGCACCACCATCAACAACAACAGCACCACCAACAACAACAGCACCACCATCAACAACAACAGCACCACCATTAACAACAACAGCACCTCCAACAACAACAGCACCACCATCAACAACAAAAACAGCACCACCATCAACAAAAACAGCACCACCATCAACAAAAACATCAGCACCACTATCAACAACAACAGCACCACCATCAACAACAACAGCACCACCATCAACAACAACAGCACCACCATCAACAACAAAAACAGCACCACCATCAAATACAACAGCACCACCATCAACAACAACAACACCACCATCAACAACAACAGCACCACCATCAACAACAACAGCACCACCATCAACAACAACAGCACCACCAACAACAACAGCACCACCATCAACAACAACAACAGCACCACCATCAACAACAACAGCACCACCATCAAATACAGCAGCACCACCATCAACAACAACAGTACCACCATCAACATCAACAGCACCACCATCAACAACAACAGCACCACCATCAACAACAACAGCACCACCATCTACAACAACAACAGCACCACCATCAACAACAACAGCACCACCATAAACAACAACAGCACCACCATCAACAAAAATAGCACCACCATTAACAACAACAACAGCACCACCACCAACAACAACAGCACCACCATCAACAAAAACAGCACCACCATCAACAACAACAGCACCACCATCAACAACAATAGCACCACCATCAACAACAACAGCACCACCATCAACAACAACAGCACCACCATAAACAACAACAGCACCACCATCAACAAAAATAGCACCACCATCAACAACAACAACAGCACCACCACCAACAACAACAGCACCACCATCAACAAAAACAGCACCACCATCAACAACAACAGCACCACCATCAACAAAAACAGCACCACCATCAACAACAACAGCACCACCATCAACAACAACAGCACCACCATCAACAACAACAGCACCACCATCAACAACAACAGCACCTCCAACAACAACAGCACCACCATCAACAACAAAAACAGCACCACCATCAACAAAAACAGCACCACCATCAACAAAAACATCAGCACCACTATCAACAACAACAGCACCACCATCAACAACAACAGCACCACCATCAACAACAACAGCACCACCATCAACAACAAAAACAGCACCACCATCAAATACAACAGCACCACCATCAACAACAACAACACCACCATCAACAACAACAGCACCACCATCAACAACAACAGCACCACCATCAACAACAACAGCACCACCAACAACAACAACACCACCATCAACAACAACAACAGCACCACCATCAACAACAACAGCACCACCATCAAATACAACAGCACCACCATCAACAACAACAGTACCACCATCAACATCAACAGCACCACCATCAACAACAACAGCACCACCATCAACAACAACAGCACCACCATCTACAACAACAACAGCACCACCACCAAGAACAACAACAGAACCACCAACAACATCAACAGCACCACCAACAACAACAACAACAGCACCACCTTCAACAAAAACAGCACCACCATCAACAAAAACAGCACCATCATCAACAAAAACAGCACCACCATCAATAACAACGGCATTGCAATCATCAACAAAAACACCACCAACAACAATTACAATCACTAACCAATCACAACCAAATAATACATCAAACTGGAGTTCATGTCAAAGTTTACAATCACCTAATCAATTATCAAGGAGAGTATAATCATCACCAGACTAGATTGTTCTCCAGCATCCTTTTGTCTATAAAAGCCAACAATCATAACAACAATATTACGAGTACCAGAACAGTTAAAACAATAACTACGACACTACCACCAGCATCAACTACATCATTACCAACAACAACAATCATACACACCAACCAACCACACCACACTCCACCAAATAATACGAGTACCAGAACAACAACAACCACAACACTACCACCACCATCAACAACCACAACAATCATAAACACCAACCAACCTCAACCACACTCCGCCAAATAATGAATCCAGCTGGAGGTCATGTCAAAGGTCATAATCACCTAATTATAATCAAGCCGAGTATAATCATCCCCAGCCCGGATTGTTCCCCCACATCCTTTGATCTATAATGGCTAACGGGATCAAAGAGAGGAAAAAAGGTTAGCATGCATCTGGCCACGAAACATTGAAAAGAATCGAGTTCGTCTCCGTGTCGTTATTTGGATATTAAGCTAGCAATTCAACCCTTTCAGTACCGGTGACCTCTTTGTTATTTGATTTTAGTTATATTTAGACGATTTTATGAAGCTTAGAAAAGATATCTATCTATCAATCTATCTATCTATCTATTTCATGACGCTGTGATCCCCGAAGGGGTGGCCACGAACGAACCGCCCCCATTCACCTCTGTCCCAGTCAGTCGACGCCCCTCCTCCCAACCAGCACCGCCTTCATCCATATACTTCCTCACTCCATCTTTCCACCTCTCCTTTGGTGCACCTCTCCCTCTCTGTCCTTCCACCTCGCTCACAGCATCGCCGATTCAGATAGATAATTCTGATGTTCTAAGCAATATCACCATTACAGAGAGAGAAGTATTGAAATGTTTAGAGAAACTAAAGGTAAATAAAATGCCCGGACCTTATACAATCTCACCTAGAGTTCTAAAGGAAGCTAAGGATGAGCTCTCCAAACCACTGACATTGCTATTCAATAAATCCTTGCAGTCTGCAACTATGCCTGATCAGTGGAAGCTAGCTAACGTAACACCGATTTTAAAAAAAGGCAGCAGATCCCTACCCAGTAACTATCGTCCAATTAGCTTAACCTCAGTTGTATGTAAAATGCTAGAAACGCTCATACGAGACAGACTCGTAAATCACTTAGAGGAAAATAACATACTTAAAGATACTCAACACGGCTTTCTTAGCAAACGTTCCTGTTTAACAAATCTCTTAGACTTCTTCCACGATATCCTCAACCTCTATGATTAGAGTAAAGCTGAAGATATTATATACCTTGATTTTCAAAAGACCTTCGACAAAGTTCCCCACAAACGTTTACTGCTAAAACTAAAAGCGCATGGAATACGCTGAAATGGTGTGTTGAAATGGATAGAAAATTGGCTCCGCGACAGAAAGCAAAGAGTATTCATAAACGGAAAGGCATCTAAATGGACCAATGTAAGTAGCGGGGTACCCCAGGGATCGGTACTAGGACCAATTCTATTTATAATTTACATCAACGACATAGATGAGGGTCCCACCTGTACAATCTCAAAATTTGCTGACGATACAAAAATTGTAAATAGCGTACTCTCAAAAGTACAAGTTGACGATATGCAACATAATCTAGATAAGTTGTCACGTTGGGCCCAAAGTTGGCAAATGAGTTTCAATGCTGATAAATGGGATAAATGTAAAGTACTACATATCGGATACCAAAATGAGAAAGCAAACTATTCGATGAATGGCACTCAGCTTAAGAATGTAAACAGAGAAACCAATCTGGGAGTAAAAATATCGAGTAACCTAAAACCGAGTCAACATTGTTCAGAAGATGTTAAGAAAGCAAACAAAATAATTGGCTTTATAGGCAGGTCATTTGAGCATAAATCCAAAGAAGTTATCCTAACCCTTTACAATTCCTTAGTCCGCCCTCTTCTGGAATACTACGTTCAATCCTGGTGCCCTTATTACCAAAAAGATATAGACAAGCTAGAACGAGTTCAACGTAGAGTTACCAAAATGATACCTAGCCTAAAGAACACCCCATTCGAGGAGCGTCTTAGAGAATTAAATCTATTTCCTTTAACCCAGCGCAGATTAAGAGGCGACTTAATTCAAGTGTTCAAAATTATCAAAGGCATCGACAATATGTAAGTACTTCACTATCGACCAATCTAATTACACGCGGGGAAACAGTTGCAAAATTATCGGCAAATCTTTTAACTCGCACGAATCTAAGAATTTCTTCTTCAATCGAGTTGTCAACTTGTGGAATGGGCTTCCCCGAGACGTTATAGACTGCAGCACCGTTGATTCATTTAAACTTCGCCTAGATAAATATCTTGCATCAAACCTGTGACTGACTGCGTTTGTAAATGAATAACTTTATTTTATCCCCCCCTCAGTTACCAACCCCTCTGTCCCCTACAAACTTCCTTATCCTGCCACGGACATTGGTTCCAGGGCAGTAGTTCCCTTTTCAATGTTCCCTTACCCACTCTAAATTGCTGTTTGGACAATTGATCCTAAGTGTTTTGGAGGACAAGCAGCCTAGAAGGATCACCAGAACTATTGTTGCTTGATTTCCTTTTTACTCCTTTGTACTCGTACACCCTCTTAGTCATTCTCTCGCTTTCCATACGTTCCATATGGCCGAACCATCTCAAGTTGTTCCTTTTCACACTTTCCAGCACATCTACCTCCACACCATACCTCCTTCTTACTTCCTCATTCGTCTGTCTATCCCTCCATGTAACTCTGCACGCACTTCTCAAGTAACTCATTTCCACCGCTCTCACTCTTGGTCCGAGTCTCTTCCTGAACGTTCATGCTTCACTTCCGTAAGTTAGTGTCGAGATTACCGCAATGTCATGCAAGGACTTCTTCACTTCCATACTGACCATCCTATTTCTTGTTACTGCTTTCAACGTTCCTACAACCCTCTTCCCCTGTTGCACCCTCTCCCGCACTTCTTCATCCATAATCCCATCATTACTCAACACACTGCCCAGATACTTAAAAGAGCTGACGATCCCCATAGCCTGACCGTTCAACTTCACCTCACACTCTGTGACTTCAACCCTTTCTAAGACCATAACCTTGCTCATCCCCGCATTTACCTTCAAATTCCGTTTTTCACACATTGTTCCAAACTCATTTACCAGACCCTGCAACTCCCATTCATTATCACTCATCAGAACTGTATCATCTGCAAACAACAGTATAGGCAGTTTCCACTCATTTCCCTTCCTTTTTAGCGATACACCAACATCCACTGCTCTTGATAGTATTTCTTCCATGACTCCATCCATATATACAGTAAACAACCACAGGGACATCACACACCCCTGTTTCAACCCAACATTCAGGTCAAAGAACTAGCTCTGCTCATTCTCCACACGTACTGCCGCCTTTGCACCCTCATACATACTCTTCACTGCTTTCAGCAACTTGCCATCTACTCCGTATATTCTAAGTACTTTCCACATACCTTTTCTATCCACTCTGTCATAGGCCTTCTCCAAGTCCATAGAGGCAACATGCACCTTTTGTTGTCTCTCCAGATATTTCTCCACAACACAATTCAGGGTAAAAATCTGATCTACACCTCCTCTTCCCTTCCTAAAACCTCCCTGCTCGTCGCCTATCCATTTCTCCGGTCTCACTCTCACTCTCTCAATCACTACCCTACTGTACACCTTCCCTACTACGCTTAAAAGACAAAAGACATATTCCTCGGTGGTTACCACACACTCCTCTTTCCCCTTTGCCCTTATGTAGGGGGACTATTATGCCAGTCTTCCAGTCATCGGGTGCACTCCCCTTCTCCCATGATAGTTTGCACATTTTCCATACCCATTCGATCACTATCTCACCACCATACCTCAATATTTCCCCACACACTCCATCTGTTCCTGGTGCTTTCCCCAACTTCACTCTTTTCATGGCTTCCAACACTTCTGACCTCCTGATTCCCACCTCCTGGTAGCTAATTGGTTTAATTGAGATGGTCTATTGCCTTTTCATTGGTAGACATCCTTCCTAAGCAGAATAAAATCGTCTAATATTCACCGGAATAAAATGAAAAGGACGTCACCTGTATTGAGGAGGTTATTCTAGTTATTTGCTGTATTTTAATTTATTTTAATTGATGCATACTGTCACTTTGAACATGATATACAAACATGTCAGGATTATCAATCTGTCTTTACTCATTATATTATTCAGAAGATTACCTGCATAAATATGTCTTTCATTCTATCTATCTATCTATTGCCTGACGACGTGATCCCCGAAGGGGTGGCCACGATCGAACCGCCCCCATGCACCTCTGTCCCCAGTCAGTCGACGCCCCTCCCCCCAACCAGCACCGCCTTCGTTCATGTACTTCCTCACTCCATCCTTCCACCTCTCATTCGGTCTACCTCTCCCTCTCTGTCCCTCCACCTGGCTCTCGTACACCCTCTTAGTCATTCTCTCGCTTTCCATACGTTCCATATGGCCGAACCATCTCAAGTTGTTCCTTTTCACACTTTCCAGCACATCTACCTCCACACCACACCTCCTTCTTTCATTGCTTCGGTAATATCATTTATATATTTACTAATTAATATTGCCTGGGAAATGTTGAGGTATAACAAAAATATACTTATGAATTTACTCATACTAATTGCTTCTTATTAGTCAGTTGTGCATTATCACATTTCATTTAGATTTTAATTTGCATTATCACATTGTAATTGCCTATGATATATTACAAAAGTGGTCTATATATATATACATAATTATATATATATATATATATTATTATTATTATTTTTTTTTTTTTGTAGGCACCGAAAGTTTAAAAAAACATACATGCCGACCATAATCATAATTATAATATGCAATATTTCAATATAAGGCCCTATTTTAATGAGGTATTTGTGCTTATGTGCATTTTTATACCGTGCTTCATTGTAAGTTATGTCCGCGTGTCTATGTGTGTAAAATGTGTGTTTGTGGTTTGTCTGTATTTGTATATCTATTCGTGTGTGTGCGCGTATATATATCTATGTGCGGGTGTCTTTTGGCTGGTGTTTATGTGCTTGTCCTGTACCAGTTCGTATTTCAACTAATTAGTGTCCACGAAAAGTTGAATAGCCGATAAAGGGAAGTGAAATGAGAGAGTTCTGAAGGGGTGGAGAGAGAGAGAGAGAGAGAGACTGCCTAAAGCATGTAAAAAGAGAACTGAATTATACTAAAGAAAGTAATTGAAGAACTCTATACTGTACCTGTATATAAACAATAAAGATACTGCATGGAAATATCTGGCAGTAATTAATAGAGTTTCTGTATTTTTGTGTGCGAGTGCGTGCGTATACTGTTTGTGTGTACTCATATTTTCACGGTGTGTGTGTGTGTGTGTGTGTTTATTGGTGTCCGACAAACAACAGCACGACACTTACTTCCTTTAAACCAGAAAGAGCCCTATATATAAAAGGAAAGAAGAGGAATATCTCCAGCCCACGTACTGCTACCTAAGCAGCCCCCGATCATAAGAGGTTTGCAACGCAGGTAACCCCACACTCATAATTAATTAGTCCAGGTGGTACCAAGATATAATTCGCAGGTGTCTGTATGGAGAATTGTGAACAAGTTATTTACAGTGTGCACCATCGATTATATGGCCGTGTTCAGGATCCAAACAAATATTTAAGTAACTGAGTACTATAATTAATGAAACCAGGTTTGATATCACACAGCTTCTTAATATTATACTCAGTTATTATAATGGCATATAGTCTTTGAGAATGTTGGATTAATAGAATATAGGACGTTATTTTATAATCCATCTTATTATTCATTCTTAAACACTTTTTGCGCTAAGGGGCTAAGTACAGGTAAACACTCTAACGCAGGTAAAGATTTTTCACGAACGCTTTATATATCTGTCAATTTTTTATGAGCCATTTTTTTTTTTGTCACACTAGTTTTGGGTATTTTGGCATTGGAATCGACAGGTAGACCAATGTTATATGATATTGAAAGACAGTAATAATATAAATATTTAAAATTGGAAGATGCAAGACCATAATTGCCGGATAAAGCTCTCGTGTGACACTGGCTTAAGTTCCGTAGCGGTAGCATATGACTCACAACAAAGTAGTGTGTACCTGCGCTAACGAATGGAGAGGGGATAATGATGATGAGCCTTCAGGGTAGTAACTCAGACCCTCCTTTATTTATACATCCCCCTATATTTCACCCCTAGTGTAGCAGTCGTGCCCTGATATTTGAGAAAACAGGAATTGGGGGGCTGTTGTTCTGGTTGTTTCAGGTGTCTTGCCTTCTTATTCCGGGAGTTCGTCTGTGTGTCCTATAGCGTATGTTATTTATGTTGGCTGTTTTCCAGTCTGTATTTAATCTGTATATATATATATATATATTGTTGGAATTGTTTTGCCAACAGTGATGTATGGGGCTGAGACATGGGCTCTGAAGAAAAAGGAGAAAAGAAAGCTGGATGTGATGGAGATGAGCTGCTTGAGGAGTATGTGTGGAGTTACTCGTAGAAACGGATCGAGGAATGAAGAGATACGTAGGAGAGTGGGGCAGCAGGACCATTTGTCAGCCAGAGTGGACAGAAGGGTGCTGAGCTGGTATGGTCATGTTGAACGAATGGGAGATGAAAGGCTTACAAAGAGAATATGTGAGTCAGATACAAGGGGAGATAGAAGGGCAGGAAGACCCCCATTGAGATGGAGAGACTGTGTAAGACAAGCTTTGGATGATAGAGGAATGACTATAGATCAGGCAAAGGAAGTGGTAATAAACAGGAATGAATGGAAAATGATTGTGAATAGTTGAGTGAACATGTGGTCATTTGGGGAAAGGGGTCGGGCGCAAGTTGGACTGGATAGTGGTCCATCAGGTGTCAGGCCCGGGGAGACGATTAATATGAAGGGTGCGCCTGGAAGTGTGGTGGTTGGGCTTGTGGATTCGGCTCAGCTGCAAGTCTGCCTGCCGAGATTGGAACCTCTCCGGGTGGTCGGGGGCCGGGGGAGTGCTGGAGCGACCTTGGTGACCCTGGTCTCTGGGTCTTCTGGGTGACCTGGATGTGTGTGAGTTTGTGTTTATCTGTGTTTATTCGTTGTTTTATGTTGTGTTTTTTGTTTTCCCTGTTCTTGCTCTGTCTTGAGTCGGCCACCCCCAACAAAACAAGCAAAAAAAAAAATAATAAAAAAAAAAAAATAGAAAATAGAAATAAACAAATTGGAAAAGTGGGGATTGGGCCTGAGCATGTATATATATATATATATATATATATATATATATATATATATATATATATATATATATATATATATTTATATATAATATATACCACATTACTTATCTATCCATCTATCAATCCATCTATCTATCCCACATGTACGACGAGTCTACCTGCACACTCCCAGTTAATTAGTGAATGTTGATGCTAATTCGGATCCCTCATTAAGAAAAATTACCCCCGCTCACCTCATTAGCCAGATTAGAGAGAGAGAGAGAGAGAGTGTGAGTTGAGTTTCATCCCAGATCTTAGCATATTTCGCTAATTAAAGCAGTCGAAAACGAAGCGGATGATGTATTAATTGGATAGTCAGGTAGGCAGAGAAATAGGTGATAACTAGAGATAAATAAATAAATACGTAAGTAGTAGTGAATGATAACATATTAAATTTATATATATACTGTATAAAAAATAAAAAATAAACGTAAGATATTGGTAGATACATTGGAGTCATAGTTAAGAATGAGGTTATGTTGTTAGGGAAACTTTTGTTGCCTTTTAAATGGAAACTAGGAAGACGGGGTAATATTACGTATAGCAAATTACTTATTTGACAACAATGAAAAGTCAACCAAAGTACAAGAACAGCCGGGTGTCAGAGACTATGTATGGAAGTAAAAATAATATGATTATAAATTGTATTCCATGTGTATGAAGGAGATAAAAAGCAAAGCTGCCGGTAACAAGTATCTCCCCCCAAATTAAACAAAATAATAATAAAAATAAAAAGTGATAAATAGTAAAGTTCAAGGTGTACGTTAGAATACAAATGTCTGGACACACGGAGCTTTTTGCAGTTTAAGTCATAGGATGATGGAAAGATAGATTGCGGGAGAGAGTTCCAGAGTTACTTATTGAGTGGAAGAAATACTGGGATAATTGGTTCAATATTACAATACTTATAATAATAATTTTCTGTAACCTCCTTGTATTTCATCATGGGAATGAACAAATGCATAGGAATTATGTTCAATCATGCTAATTTTCTTTCCATACATAACATCTCGGATTGGATACAAATTCGTGTGGTTACATGTACACTCTAGGAGTTTAATCTTGGGCTTAATTTTCCGAAGCTGAATCGCATCTTTTTATCAATGATTTTCACAATATATACATCCCAGTAACTCGTAATTACTGTTCGAGGGATCATATTGGGCCAGGATTTGTGCTTTAGAATTTACATATAAGTCATTATGTCTGGCGTAGGGATATGGTGACCCCATCGCCTGACAATTTTGTGGCGCAGATAGCCCCTGAAGGTTGGGACTGGGAATCCCACCTTAAGAATTTTCTCTCACTAAGGGTTCAGCAATATTTTCTTGCTGATTTTCCCTACCCCTTTAAGAGAGTGTGGGTTTGGCTGCTGGCTGACTGACTGACATGCCTAGACACTCGTATGCAAGGCTTTCGAGTATTAGAAAGACGAGATATGGCACAGCTATTTCTGTAGAGCTTACAGAGTTTTTGGCAAGTCAAAGGGCAGATTTGGCTTGATTCCGGGTGATGATACCGTTGAATTGCTTCCTCCTTATTGCGGACAGCAGCAGAACAAGCATGAGTAAACCAAGATTTGTGTGTGTTAGTTTGAGAGAAAGAGACTGGAATGTATGCGTGCATGCCCAAAAGGATTACCCAAGTAATGCGCTTGGCACTCTCTGAGGATCCCTGGCCCTGGAAGCAAAAATCATTCCAAGGGAAATAAAACAAGTACTGCCGAAGAGCCTCCCAGGCGGCAGCTCCAAAATGCCACAACCGCTGCCGGCTGGGCGGGTTAGAAGGCCATACTGGAGAGACAGGACAGGTCACAGAGGTAGGTTATGACCGGAGGAGCCAAACAGAGGGAGAAGATTTACAGTGTATTGTTACGACTGAGGTTTAAATATATCAGGGTTCTTATTCATTGGACTAGTAATGGCATAAATGCTACAATGGAAAGCGCTAAATCCATCCTCTGATGTATATTCCCAGTGAACAAAGAACACAAATACTCTCCAGAGTTCTATATGCAATAATAGGTTATTAAACTCTCAATAAATGTGCGTGTACTCTAGGTTTAATGTTATGTGAAAACAGCCTATTACTACCTATAACCGAAGGTGCTTGGTTATGGTATGCAAAGTAAGGTGGTAAGAGAAGTTACAGCTTAAGTTACTTTAATCAATAAATGTCAGGCACTCCTGCATGAAAGAAAGTGCACTAAAGTCCTTCAACACCAACAAGGAATCTTCTTTAAATGTTAGATGCTATCAAGATGCTCGAATCGGAAATGGAACCCAAAAAGGCAGGCAGCGGAACAATGCTGGTGCAGGCTATGCACACAAAAAGGCAGGAGATATAATGCAGTCGGAGCCAAGAATATCTTAAACGCCACAACAATAATAATAATCGCCACGACAATGCAGTATTCCTATCAACAAAAAAAGCCTAAGTCGTTTGTGTCTCAATACATCAAACTAGGCTGCGAAATGCTTGTGTAATCATAAACGGGTATGCATAATAAGAATAATTGGTTTAATATACTTAACACCTTACGAGCGGCCTATGCGGTTTATTTATGTGTACCGCACAGCGGGGTGTTTTTAGCCAAAATAGGGCTGTTTACGTGATCATTTTCATGCCTAAATAAGACCCAGAACGTAAAACAAGTACCTATCCCTGAAAGGGCATAAACAGAGCTTTCGAATGACACCATAACGATCCTTGTATGATGGATAGTTTTCTTGCAATAACCGTGCAACGCGAGTGCAAAAAGCAGGTAATTCGGTACTTTCAGTACATAATTGAGTATGTAGCGAGTGAGAGAGGGAGGAGGGAGCTGAGATTTGTGTCAGTAGGTTCGCCGCGGTGGTCTGGAGCAGTCATACGCTCGCTAGTCTCCTGCCACCACTTGTCTCTCTCTCTCAGCCACATTACGTGCTGAAATTGCCACTCGAGTTATGTCGAGCGCCGCCACATAGTCCAGCTTTATTTAACTCGACTTATGTTGCTCGCCGCTAAAGAAGGGTTAATGTCTACTATGACTGATAAAGTCTAGCTAGAGTCAATGATACGAGATACTGGTGCGCATGGCATGCCGCATAGACTAGTGCAAATCTCAAGTCTGTGCGTCAAGTATTACGTTATAATGAAGGGTAGCTCTCTTGAGAAACCTTAATACCGAAGTATTAAGCGTTCTCCTGGCATACCTCAAAGACAAGCAACGAGCTTAGAACAGTGCAGAATGGTATAGGCAAAAAGCCCTCATTCGTGCATGCTCTACTCTCAATGGCACACAGACTAGAATTTACCCAATCAACTCCAGTTCTCAGGTATGTCGTGCAGCTTTTAACTAAAGCCAGCACCCATCGGAAACAATACCTTATAGTATCAGACTCCTAGTCTAGCATTATCTAATCCAGCAGAACACTAATAATTATAGGATGCGGTACTGAACAATATGAATGCCAACCAATGCTTCGTGATCAACTTATCTTAACAACTAACATACATGGGTTATATAAGACCTTAATGCACAATACAACTGGCCAGCATGAAGCTGATTATGCAGAGTTAACCAGAGGGGGGTATAATATTAATAAAAGGTGGTGAAAGATATGGAAAATGAGAGAGATAGGCAGAGGAAAAGGTTCTCAGGTGCAGAGAGGGGGACAGATATCAAAGGGATAAGAGGGATGTGTTCTAGAAACCAGATCTGAGGGAGAGAGTGGCAAGAGAGCTGTATATATACTAGCACTAGCTCGCACCGCGTAGGCAAAGCGGTAACAATTCCTTCAGCCAATGCCAAAGAAGCCAGCCAAACATGACGTCACCAAGCATGGTAAAAACTCCTCCAACCAATCCCCAAGAGGCCAGCCAGCCGTGACGTCATCGAGCATGGCAAAAAACACTGCGCGCCTCCTCTCACTCTGTTCTACTCTCTCTCTCTCTCTCTCAAATCCTATCAAATCCTATCATTACTACTTAATGATAAAACATATACTTTGCAATTAAATATATATAGCCTTGACATGGGCGAAAACAAAGAGCCTTTCTGGGCTGCCCATGACACAAGCTTTCATATGAAATAAAGCACACAATAATACATCAACTGTAGCCACATCCACTGCCCTGGCGATCCTAGCGAGTCACTGTAGGACAAGCCATGCGGTTCTAACGGAGTGGTTAACGTCACAGTATGCAGAAGGATTATCTATTGCCCGGACGCCGTGATCCCCGAAGGGTTTGCTATGAACGAAATGCCCCCATGCACCTCTGTCCCCAGTCAGTCGATGCCCCTCCTTCCATCCAGCACCGCTTTTGTTCATATACTTCTTAACTTCATCCTTCCACCTCTCCCTCGGTCTACCTCTCCCTCTCTGTCCTTCCACCTCACTCTCGTACACTCTCTTAATCATTCTCTCGCTTCCCATTTGATTCACAAGGCCGAACCATCTCAAGGAGTTCCTTTTCACACTTTCCAACACATCTACATCCACACCACATCTCTCTCGTACTTCCTCATTCGTCTGTCTATCCCTCCACGTAACTCCGCACGCACTTATCAAGTAACTCATTTCCACCCCTCCCATTCTTGGCTTGAGACTCTCCACCAACGACCATGCTTCCCTCCCGTAAGTCAATGTCGGGATTACCACACTGTCATGCAAGGACTTCTTTACATCCATGCTGACCACCCCATTTCTTGTTACTGCTTTCAGTGTTCCTACAACCCTCTTCCCCTGTTGCACCCTCTCCTGCACTTCTTCATTCATACTCCCATCATTACTCAACACACTGCCCAAGTACTTAAATGAACTGAGATTCTCCATAGCCTGACCGTTCAACCTCACCTCACACTCTGTGGCTGCACCCCTTTCAAATACCACAACATTGCTCTTCCCCGCAATTATCTTCAGATTCCGTTTTTCACACACTTTTCCAAACATATTTACCAGACCCTGCTACTCCCATTTACTATTGCTCATCAGAACTGTATAATCTGCAAACAGCAGTACAAACAACTTCCACTCGTTTCCCTCTCTTATCAGCGGTACACCAACATCCACTGCTCTTCCTTGTATTTATTTTATGACTGTTCATTAGAGGTTAGAAATAAGTCAAGAATGTTGGACCGATCTCCAGGGCGGTCTGGGATACGGGTGGGTTTCTGAACTAACTGCACTAGGTCATTTAGGAACGAAACGATATAGTCTCGTTCACATGGTTGGTCAGTGAAAAGAGAGGAAACCCATTGGCGATGGTGAACATTGAAATATCCTAAGATGGAGATTTCAGAGAAGGGAGAGATGTATAAAATGTGTTCCACTTTAGTCAAAGAAATTTGGATAGTCAGTAGAATTAGGGGAGAGGTAACAAGCACAGATATATATAGTGAGAGAGTGATAAGGTACAGAGAGTTGAATAATCAGAAGATTCCAAGTTGGGAACACGAGAGCAAATATAATTATTGCGTATGGTATGTATACATAACATCCACCTTTGGCTTTGAATTGAGGATAGAGATAGTAGGAGGATAAAGAGAAGGGTTTTTTGTCTGTTGCCTCAGACAACTGAGTTTCTGCGAGGAAAAGTAAGTCAGGTTTGGAAGAAGAGAGATGGTGTTCTACAGAGAGGAAGTTAGACGAAACACTGTGAATGATGCAGCAATTCATAGATGGAGTAGAGGGCACTTTGAGGAGTCTGCATCAGGGGTCCGTCTGGTGGGGACATTTATGTCCCCCCCCCCCCCCACAGACTGGGGTTGCCTTCAATATTGATGAGGCACAGATAGGATCAGCTAGGGAGGCCAGGTGGTAAAACAGGAGTTCCAGCTGTTCCCATCACCTTTTCAACTAGCTGTATTAGACGGCTATAAGATCATTAGACGATCATTGGAACACTGTCAGAAGTATTACTTGGGCCTTTATTGAAGACTGTCTGCTGTTCCGAAAACCCAGATAAGTTATTGATCACGAAACCTGTAACTTGTTTCTCCATAAAATCTAGTTAGCTTAGATCCAATCCAATCATTAATTAAAGAGATTAATTCGATTATTGTTCCCTGCACTTAAGTGCTTGCTGTTCCCTGAACCCAAGCTGCCAAGCTAAGAATATAATTGATCAGAAAGATAGATGATTGCTGTTCCTGAACCCAAGTAGTGAAAACTAGACTATCCTATTAATTAATCAGCTAAGGGCATGTTGAGCTTAGTATTGTAACATGTATTAGTGTTAAGGTTAGTGTCTGCTGTTCCCTAAACCCAGGCAAGACATACATCGTGATATTAACATACTAAGGTCTTTTGGAATCTAAAACCATATTAACTTCTTAATTTCACAATTACGAGAGGGTTCACGGTACAGCAAGATATTGTACTGAGATAAAGTGTTATTATTGTCCGTGGTTGCAAGAAATCCCTGATTATGATATGACTTAAAGTCAAACTATTGTATAATGTTGCTGTGTATTTATTATTTGTATTTCGTATTAATATATAATAAAATATGTGTATGTATATGTTACTCTTTGTTTAACTTATCCAGCTGAGTACTATATAACCCAGGCCTTAACATAATTGTGTAACAATAATATATTTAACTCTACTGAAAGAATTACTGCTATTTTTGTGATGAGAGTATTGACTCAAGTGGACTTTTGATCATTTGTAAACACCCACTTCAATATCTACAATGGTCCCGAAAGAGACTCGCAACTTCACGAAGACTGAAATTAAATATATTTGTCTTGTATTTTGTTTGTACATTGTGTTTGTTTGGTTGCCTAATTTAGTAAATCATTTGTGCATTATATGATTGTTGAGTCAATCTCACAGACAATCTTTGTGCTAGGAATCTGTTATTGTTATAAAGCAAATACATAATATTTGTTCAATATTATTTTCAGTATAGTAAAGAACATATATATAATATTAGTTTCCACTTGGATTGGGTAGCAATTTGGATTATATACTGTATTCAATAAAGTACCAGTTTTTGCTTGTAATATCAATTTTTGTTTTCACAGATTATATGAATGTATATAATAATATTATTACAATGTATGTGCTTGTGTGTACAGTATATATATATATATATTATGTGTGTGTGTGTGTGTGTGTGTGTGTGAGAGAGAGAGAGAGAGAGAGAGAGAGAGCTGTTGACTGGGTTTTCTCACGACTGTTGAAAGGGTAGTGGGAGGAACCTTTCGGGGGGAGGTTGGGGACAAAAAACAGGGAGAGAGAGAGAGAGAGAGAGAGAGAGAGAGAGAGTGGGGGCAGGGGAGGGAGAGAAAAACATCTTGGATGGCAGGAATAGACTACAAAATATGTAACTGTTGATGCGAAAGTTAAAGTAAAAGAAATACAATTTATAATTTCATGCAGAGTAAACGAAGAGTATATGTTAATATTGGAATGCTTGAGAGATTAGCAAACTATACAATATATATATATATATATATATACATATATATCGGTATATATTTTGAACGCACGAACGAGACGAACAAATATATAGTTATGTTAAGGGGTGGTTTTTAGTTTCCTCTCTAGACCTTCTTCAAGCTTGAAGACATATCCCCAAGACACCCCTTCGAAATATATGTGTACATTTTTCGGTAGCAAAATGTCTTGGTCGAAGGCCGGCTCTTCCTAAATTATTGCTCGCCGAGAGAAAATCGACACCTTAATGGCATGAAAGGTCATACAATAGAAAAAAAATTGGGAAAATTATAATATCGCCAAACTAATGTAACGAACGTCTCAACATTTCAAAACTAATGAGGCTAAACATGAGGTAGAAGGGGGTTCAGGTTAAAGAACCCTTAAGTGAATATTTCCCCTTAATTATCGGAGAGACAACGCTACAAGTGAATGAACATTAAGGAAAGTAGGTTGTCACAAACTATTTCAAACTATTGGTAACTTTAGTTAATTCTAGATACCAGCAGACTAGTGTGTGCATCTTAGGAATGGTCTTTTGTAGGAAAAATGGTTAACGCTATAACAACATTCCCAAAAATTCTTCGTCCACTTCATCAACATTTCTTGTTGCTCGTATCTATGTACAGTTGCCCACTTAAGTTATGTTCGTCGTCGTGATCTTATTTATAAAAGTAAAATTAGTATGAACGAATTGCGAGCGTTTTTTTTTTTTTTTTTTTTATCATCATTTGACTACACAGATAAGTTAACTACTGCATAAGGAACTACACTCCTATTATATTTCCATGTATAAGTTCACGGTGAGGAACAAAACGTATGTGGGCAACTGTACCCCATATCCTGTTTACCTTATATACCAGTGTGCCTCTTGCTTCATGCCCAGCCTATTTTCCCCTACCTCATAACCACCAGAATTCATATCGGAATATTTGTATATATGTTCATTCATCGTTTTCTACTTGATCGTTAGTTCATTGTTCCTAGCATATTTTCTCGTACCCTTTATTCCAATCCCATCAATACTGTTACCTACTTTCCCTTTAACTACATTTCTCTCTCACTTTTATGTTTCTGTTAATTTACCTTATTTGAAAATCTCCATCGACGATCTAAGTATTTAACCACCTTTCTTGTTTTACCTCATCTCATGTTTTCCATTTGCATGATGAACTCATCCATTTTTATTAAATCGTTAGCAACTATTTGACGATTGTATTCAGTCACGGCGTCAGGCAATAGATAGATAGATAGATTCAGTTTAGGAAGAACCTCTACCAATTGAAAGGCTAAAGACTATCTCAATTAATCCTTTTAGCTGCCATATATCTTTCCTTAGCTTCATAAACTCTTCGAATTGTATCTGAAAAAAAAAAAAAAAAAAAAAACGTCACCGGTACTGAAAAACATCCCCGGTACTGGCTCAGCCAGTAATTTTAACTTGTATAATTGTGAAATGTTGTAGTTGTAATTGGCTGAATACACTTTATATTTTATTTTATTTTATTACACAGTTTTATCTCCGTGATTTCTGGTTTGTGTTATCTATTCACCTATCATGTGTACCTCGACCTAAAATCTCAATCAATACGTGTCTACCTCACTCTATCTACCAGACACGCCCCCCTCCCCCTCCCGTTAATCTTCCCATATTTTCCCTAAGCGCATCATTCCCTTCTTTACTTCACTCATCTATACCCTATGCTATACCTCCTACTATTTCGACCTCAGTCTACCTCATTCCATATACACCTATATCTCACCTCTCTGTATTGTACCTCCTTTCATCTCCTCTTTCTCCACCTCTCCGCTTCGTCTATTTTATTGTAATACCTCGTTCTACCTCATCTGTCTCTACGTCTCTCTTTCTTTTTCAATCAAGTGGTAACCTTATGGAATGGACTACCTAGTAAAATAATCAAGTGTTACACCGTCCAAACTTTAGAAAATCGAATATATATTATATCTTGCTCTTAACCCCCGATTAACTAGTCACAAACGAGATGCTTCCTTATGGTTTTACCCTACATGGTTAGGTAGATTAATCACAACCATTATCGTAGGGATCAATATAGCTGTTGCTGTATATTTTCCTTTGTACCCCATTGTCACTTTTGCTTCATCTATTGATTTTCACTATTCTCTAGATCTCTTCGTTACTTCTACCTTTCTTCTCTAGCACTACCTTACCACAAATTGTCCATCACCAATAATACAACCTCTCCTCATTTCTCACCCAACCTCTTCCCCTTTCCTCACCTCTCTCTCATATCTCCCCCAAACCTCACCCCATCCACATCTCCCCCATTCCTCACCCCACCCACCTCTCCCCCATTCCTCACTCCATCCACCTCTCCCCATTCCATCTCTTACCAATTCATCGACCCATCCCCCTCTCCCCCATTCAACACCCCACCCACCTCTCCCTCATTCCTCACCCCATCCACCTCTCCCCCAAACCTCACACCACCCACCTCTCCCCCAAACCTCACACCACCCACCTCTCCCCCATTCCTCACCCCAACAACCTCTCACCATCACATCTCTTCCCAATTCCTCACCCCATCCCCCTCTTCCCCATTCCTCACCCCATCCACCTCTCCCCCATTCCTCACCCCATCCCCTTCTCCCCCATTCCTCACCCCACCCACCTCTCCCCCATTCTTCACCCCATCCACCTCTCCCCATCCCATCTCTTCCCAATTCCTCACCCCATCCCCCTCTCCACCATTCCTCACCACACCCACCTCTCCCCCATTCCTCACCCCATCCCCCTCTCCCCTATTCCTCACCCCATCCACATCTCCCTCATTCCACACCCCGTCCCCCCTCCACCCCATCCACCTCTCCCCCATTCCTCACCCCCTCCCCCTTTATCCCATTCCTCACCCCACCCACCTCTTCCCATTCCTCACCACACGTCTCTCCTATTCCTCACCACACCTCTCCCCATTCCTCACCACACCTCTCCCCCATTCCTCACCACACTTCTCCCTCATTCCTCACCACACCTCTCCCCATTCATCACCACACCTCTCCCCCATTCCTGACCACACCTCTCCCCCATTCCTCACCCACCTCTCCCCCATTCCTCACCCACCTCTCCCCCATTCCTCACCACACCTCTCCCCCATTCCTCACCACACCTCTCCCCCATTCCTCACCACACCTCTCCCCCATTCCTCACCACACCTCTCCCCCATTCCTCACACCACCTCTCCCCCATTCCTCACCACACCTCTCCCCCATTCTTCACCACACCTCTCCCCCATTCCTCAACACACATCTCCCCCATCTCTCCCCCATTCCTCACCACACCTCTCCCTCATGCCTCACCACACCTCTCCCCCATTCCTTACCACACCTCTCCCTCATTCCTCACCACACCTATCCCCCATTCCTCACCCCACCTCTCCCCCATTCCTCATCACACCTCTCCCCCATTCCTCACCACACCTCTCCCCCATTCCTCACCACACCTCTCCCCTATTCCTCACCCCCCCCTCCCCCATTCCTCACCCACCTCTCCCCCATTCCTCAGAACACCTCTCCCCCATTCCTCACCAAACCTCTCCCCTATTCTTCCCCCACCTCTCCCCCATTTCTCACCCCCCTCCCCTCCATTCCTCACCCACCCCTCCCCCATTCCTCACCCACCTCTCCCCCATCCCTCTCCACACCTCTACCCCATTCTTCACTTCACCTCTTCCCTATTCCTCACCACACCTCTCCCTCATTTCTCACCACACCTCTCCCCCATTCCTCACCACACCTCTCCCCCATTCCTCACCACACTTCTCCCTCATTCCTCACCCCACCTCTCCCTCATTCCTCATCACACCTCTCTCTCATGCCTCATCACACCTCTCCCCCATTCCTCACCCCACCTATCCCCCATTCCTCATCCCACCTCTCTCCCATTCCTCACCACACCTGTCCCCCATTCTTCACCACACCTCTTCCCCATTCCTCACCACACCTCTCCCCCATTCTTCACTTCACCTCTCTCCATAACCCAGTCAACCTCTTCCCCATAGCTCACCTTATCTCTTCCCCCCCATTCTTCACCCCACCCCATATCTTCCCCATTCCTCACCCCACTCACCTCTCCCTCATATCATGCCCCACCTCACCCCCATACGTCACCCCTCTTCTCCCCTCGCCCCATCCCACCTATTCTCCTTACCTTGCCCAACCTCTCCCCCACACCTCACCCTACTTCTCCTCCATACCTCATCTCACTTCTCCACATACCTCACCCACCTCTCCCGCATTCCTCACCCCACTTCACCCCATACCTCACCCAACCTCTCCCCCATACCTCACCCCACCTCTTCCCCATTCCTCACCCCACCTCTCCCACATTCTTCACCCCAACTCTCCCCCATTCCTCACCCCACCTACTCCCCATTCCTCACACCACCTCTACCCAATTCCTTACCCAACCTCACCCCTCCTTTCCCCAATTCCTCACCCCACCTCTTCCCCATCCCTTACCCCACTTCTCCCCATTCCTCACCCCACCTCTCCCTCATTCCTCACCCCACCTCATCCCCATTCCTCACTCCACCCACCTCTTCCCCATTTCTCACCCCACCTATCTCCCATACCTCCTCACCTCTCCCCCATAACCCAGTCCACCTCTCCACCTTACCTCACCCCAGCTCTCCCCCATATCTCCCCCACCTCTCCCCTATAACCTAGTCCACCTCCACCCCATACCTCACCCAACAGGGAGGTAAAGAAGGTACATAAAAAGAAGTAGGGACCGTACAAGAGGTATGGTAGCTCGTATAGAGGCAGAGGTGTGGGAAGGATGTAGAGATAATTTTTTGAATATTTAGAGATTGAACAAATTTATCCCCTAACGACATTTTAGAGACATAGACACATTATGTAAGTTAAAGAAAAGTAAAACTAGAAAGATGAACAGACAGGAGACAACTGTACACATCATAAATTCCATTTGCTTTCATCTAGAAGTATCCTCCGAATAAAAATGTTTAAGCATTCTTTCCAACTCTATCACCTTTAGCCTATGAAGTCTAGAGGGTAATTTGAGATGATGTTGATGTTAAGATGATGTTGATGTATGTTATTTGTGTTGATGTCCGTCGTCACCATGGGTTTGCACAGATGGCGTGCAATGCCATATTCCATGTCAGACCATGAATTTACTCTCCATACCACGTACCAAGGTCGTACTGATGGGAAACTACATTTTGAATTTCGAGGAGATTCATGAATTGCCTTCTGGAGCCAACAGCAAGGGTAGTTGTATTTTTATATCGGTGGGTTTATAATGAAGTACTAACATTGAATAAAACACTAATTGACTCCCAATAGTATCTTCTTCCTGATATATCAAGAATCGAACACGAATCGATAGGGATCACTTGTCTAATGGAATGACCACTATACCACACTAGAGACTTTACGGCTCAACTCCATCCATCCACCTCACTCAATGTCTGCATCTCCCTCTCTGCCTTTCTACCTCACTCTCATACTCTCATTAATTGTCTCACTCACCATACACTTCATCATTCGTTTACCTCCAGTAAATCTACTAATCAACTCTATAATGTCAGAAAAAGTTAACTATCAAACATGAAGGAAAATGATTTCGACTTTAAACTGGTTAAGTCACAAAACAAAACCGATAATCCCATCTCTGGTTACTAAAGGGACTCTAGGAAAACTGGGTTTGAGAATGAGAGGAGTAGTGGAAAAGGAAGGGATAGGGGCCTCGACGGAAGCAAATGTTGAAATATGTGGAAGGGATGGAGCGAAAAAAAAAAAAAATAATAATAATAATATATATATATATATATATATATATATGTATATATATATATATAAATATACTGTATACATATATACAGTATATATATATATACCGGTATATATATATATATATATATATATATATATATATATATATATATATATATATATATATATATATATATATATATATATATATATATATATATATATATATATATAGTAGGGGCTTGTTGAGAGATAAGGAGTGGTGAGGTTGCAGCTAGCGGATGTTGTCAAAGGACAGATTAGTCAATATTATCACCGTGTGAATCTAAGACAGTATATTTTGGTTATCATTCACCGATTTGAAGAAGCTTAGGAAGAATCTAGGAAGGATCATCAAAGGGTAAAATCTCTAACTCTTCCTCCCACCTATTCTTTCTACACTGAATACAATCGTCTACTGATATCCAGAATATAATTAAGGAACGCGCCACCTAACACTGCAAGAGTTAGCATGTTATAGTAAAATAGTATGAGTGAGGAGAAATATAGAAGTAATAAACAATAACTTAGAGTGAACACCGTAGATTACGTGTTGCGGAGGTAGAAAAGGTTATATAAAGAACTAAGAGGCAGCAATTAATTATATATGGATTATAATTGCCAAAGGTAAGGTAAAGGTAGGAAGAATATTAAATCGATTGCAAATGTCAACACATAGTGCCCAACCACTTATTTTTAAAATACGCCAGTATGACCATTTAAATAACTTGGTAAACAATATTGATACTATAACAATAAATAGTTGCGATAGTATTTTATCTTTGACCCTTTGCTATGAGAGTATTTCCTATATTAATTTATATGTATCCCTACCTATGAGAGTTTTGATCTAATCTTAGGAATATTGATATTTGTTAGACAAGATGAAATCAAGAATATGTAATTAAATTGACGAAAATAAAAATAAATCGGTATCCCTAACACTATAACCGCTTGATTACGAATATCTAATCATTTAATGAATGAAATGGTGTCACTAACAAACACCACCATAACCACCCAACCAACCACTACTACAACTACCACCACTATACACGACCACCATACACACACTACCTTCAAACACTACCACAACTACTACTACCACCAATATACACCACCACCACCACACACACATAACCTTCAGACACTACCGCAACAATTATCACCACCACCACCACCAACAACAACAACACCAACAATAACATCCCAACTAACCTACAAAATAACACCCAACCTACCACCACCAACAGCTCAACCATCTTACACTATAACACCACCCAACCAACCAACTAACCAACCTACCACCACCACCACCGTCACCACCACCATTGCCACCAGCAGGGGGGTGGGAGAGGACCAGTAAATGGGGCCATGGGGGGTATATGTAATCTTAACCTCTAGCTCTCATGACTAAACTGACTGGCATCTCCCTTCCTCTACACCCCCCCCCCCCCCCCCCCTCTCTCTCTCTCTCTCTCTCTCTCTCTCTCTCTCTCTCTCTCTCTCTCTCTCTCTCTCTCTCTCTCTCTCTCTCTCTCTGTATGTGTGTATGTACGTATGTGCTCGATTTCCTATAGGCTTATATACATTAGAACTTCATGAACTAATAAAAACTCAAGAAATAATGTAGGCAGTTATTCAGGCTATCCTAGGAATATTGGCTGCTGAAATAATTGCATGTTACAAACAGAGCACACATAGTGAGCCTGTACGGACCAGATCATTGATGTCCAAACTACCCTTCTTCGGATTCTATCCCTCTATCTGTGCTTCTATCACAAATTTAATTTCTGGTCGTTCCATAGCTATGGCTGTGGACGGCCATCGCTCACGTCCTCAACTTATCAACTCAGGTGTTCCTCAGGGTTCTAGCTTATCTCCAGTTCTATTTCTAATATTCAGTAATATTGTTCTCAACTGTACCTCTAGCCCTATCCTCTCATATGCTGATGACTCTACCTTACACTATTCAACTAGTTTTCCACATTGTCCCACCACGCAGTCACTCCCCAACTTATGTGATGAGGCCATAGCACGCCTATCGACTGATATCTATATCCGATTGGGGCAGAGAAAATCTTGTTAACTTCGATGCTACTGAAACCCAATTTCTCCATCTATCTACCCGTCACAATCTTCCATACTACTGTCACTTCCTCTTCAACAACACACAAGTTAACCCTCCATCTTCTCTCAATATTCTTGGTGTCTCTTTTTCTTCTGATCTTTCTTGGAAAGACCATATCACCACTCTTGCTAAAAACAACTTCCTAGAAGTTAGGTGAGCTCACCTGTCTCCGTTAGTTTTTTACCACCACACAGCTTCTTGCTCTGTTCATGGGCACAATGCGCCCATGTATCGAGTATTGTTCACATTTGTGGGGAGGTTCCAGCCACACCACACTTCTCGAAACGGTATAGTCAAACACTTTTTGTCTCACCTCCTCTTACTTATTCCCTACAACCTCTCGCTACACGCCACAATGTTCAATCTCTCTCAAAACATTTATACCACTATTACAATAATCAGTGTTCTTCCGAGTTCTCTCTCAGTGTATGCCTCCTCCCTAATTGAGAGTGGGTGGCACCCGCCTTTCAATACATTCCCACCGTTAATCTGGCCAACTGCTCAACCCAAGAGTGAACCGATTTTCCCAATTTTTCTTCTACTTTATAAGTAAACTTTTGAAATATCTCCCTCAATCACACACACACACACACACACACACACAAACACACACACACACATACACCTCCCCGTGGCGTAACTGATAGCGCCTCTGGCTCACAACCAGAAGGTCCCGGGTTCGAGACCCGGGCGGGGAAGAGACATTTGGGCAAGTCTCCTAACGGTGTAGCCTCTGTTCACCTAGCAGTATAAATAGGAACCTGGTATAAGTGGACGAAGTTGTGACGTCCCATCTGGGGGTCGGTGATCGGTTACTAGGTGAGATGGGTATCGTACTGGTCAACCTAAGCTACTGGTCAACCTAAGCCTTCGGGTGAGACTGGTACCATACAGATTAACCCTAAGCCTTCGTATCTATATGTCGCCCATTGGCTAAAATACAGACTACACACACACCCACAGCCATTCCAACGATACATAAAAACACTTAACATGCATTTCACGCAATACATTCCCAGTTAAGGAGGCGCGATAATAATGAGCTTAGCTCGCATTGCGTGGATTCCCCTTGACGAACAAGCAACTGAGACTGAGAAATACACACACGACGGAGATAATTGTATCGTGGTTCCTCCCTAACCAAGCTACTATCAGCCTGTGTTAGCCTACACATCTCACCAATACAAAGTGCATCTGCGTATGTACTTGGCGGGATGCTAGGTACCTCACGGTCGCCAAAGGTCGCATGTGACCTCGTAGTTAAGGTAGAATAAGTATTGTACTGTACCTAGGTTTAAGAAAAACTGTAGATTTTCAGCCTCAGGGCTGCAATGAACAATAAACCGACAATTATTTATTTACACACACACACACACACACACACACACACACTGACAGTCTAACACGCAGTATAGCATAATATAAAGTCTATGTAATTTTATCTTCTATGTCATATATTAAGATTCAAACCCGCGACCTCTTGGTTCCTAGTCTAGTATTTTAACCCCTTCTGTACCCGTGACGTCTATACAATGTTATTCTAGTTACTATTAGACGATTTCCTTCAGCTTAAAAAGAGCCTCCAGCATTTAACAGGCTTCGAACCATCTCACTTAACCAAATTTACTACCACAGATCCTTCTTAAACTGCACAAAATCATCTAATAATAGCTAGAATAATATTCAAGAGACGTCGCCGGTACAGTAGGGGTTAACCACCCAAAATTATCTCTAATAGCTGGATATCGTTTGTGCTCCCCCTCACACCCCCCTCTAGGCCCCCAACAGAAGAACCCCCAGCAAGGGCTCCCCCAATAAAGACCCTCCCCAAGAACTAATAATCGTAGCTTAGGAAATAAACGGGCCTCTCTTTTCTCCTGTTATTTAAGGGGGTTTAAAGGCCTGGAGCAGTGTGTGTGTGTGTGTGTGTGTGTGTGTGTGTGTGTGTGTGTGTGTGTGTGTGTGTGTCGGTGTGTGTGTGTGTTCGTGTGTGTATGACTGTGAGTGTTTGTTTGTGTGTGTATGACTGTGTGCGTGTGTGTGTGTGAGACTGTTCGTGTGTGTGTGTGTGTAGGAGTAGGAAAGGGAAATGTCTTAACTCAGTCTCTCTCTCTTTCTCTTTATTTCTCACTCTCACTCACTCTCTCTCTCTCATTATGATTGTATGTATGTGCGTGTGTGTGTGTGTGTGTGTGTGTGTGTGAGAGAGAGTGAGAGAGTGTGTGTGTGTGTTTAATTGGTCATAGTATAGACTATAATTTTACAATAATATTTGTATAAGGTTCATGATTAACCAAAATATCATAAGAGGCATACTAACGTTAACCAGTGTTGGCTGCAGAAGGGTTCTACCATCCCAGGGACAATTTGCACATGCTGTGTTTTTATTATGCTACGAATCACATTTTGGCTCTAAATGCAGAACATCTCTAGTGCTATTTTGATCAATTTCAATGCACTTGTGTATGTTTGAAATCTAAAGCTGATGAGAAAAGCATTTTCTTTCTACAGTTTCCTTTCATATAAATATTTAAAATAATGATTATCTTGTTGAAGGAGGAATGTGGGAATATTAAATAATTCTAGCCTACGCCAATCAAGACAACAGTGTACGTAATGCAACAATCTCATTGGAGGGGAGGTTTTAATTTGCTCCCTAGACCTTCATCATGCTTAAGAATGAAGAAATACATAAACAAATACATAACTAAGATTAAATCCCCCCAAACCCCCTTTCGAGATAAATTCCCCCCCCCCACCCCCTTTCGAGATAAATCCCCCCCCCCCCCCACCCCCTTTCCAGATAAATGTGTAATCGGTAGAAAATGTACCGCCTCCTAAATTACGGGCTCGCTATCGTTCGTCAGGAAAAACATTGGTTCCTAAGGAATAACGAGGGGGGGGAATACATAATATATGGGCCGACGTATTGTGGGATATGATATTTTGGGGGGATTTTGCATGTTTTTGCCATTTTCGAGTAATGTATTTTAATTAGTCCCCTAGGCTACTTAAAACGCCTCCCTCAACCCCTTCAAACTTAAAAGTGCCCTCCCACCCTCCCTTCAAGCTAAATTTATACATTATTCGATTACAAAAATGTCCTTGCCGAAGGCTGATTCTTCTTAGTTAAAGACTCGCTATCACTTGCCACCCAAAAATAGACACCTGAATGGGGTGAAGCGTCTTATTATCTCCAAACTAATGGGGTGAAACGTCTTAAAATATCCAAACTAAGCGAGTGAAACTGGGGAATTCCAAGAAAACCCCCTCGGCCCAAATAGTGTTAAGACGAATCCCACACCTCCTATTACCGCATATTGTATGACGATCACCGTACCCGTGGGAAGGAGTGCTCGCGAGATCATTAAGGGGGGGGGGGGGGGAAAGATCGAGTACCCTGCTATAGGAGGGCTGGGAATCCTCGTACACAGATAACAAGTATTACCCAAGGATAATCCTCGTACACAGATAACAAGTATTACCCCAGGATAATCCTCGTACACAGATAACAAGTATTACCCAAGGATAATCCTCGTACACAGATAACAAGTATTACCCAAGGATAATCCTCGTACACAGATAACAAGTATTACCCAAGGATAATCCTCGTACACAGATAGCAAGTATTAGTCAAGGATAAACCGCGTAGACAGATAACAAGTATGACGCAAGGATAATCCTCGTACACAGATGACAAGTATTACCCAAGGATACTCTCGTACACAGATAACAAGTATTACCCAAGGATAATCCTCGTACACAGATAACAAGTATTACCCAAGGATAATCCTCGTACACAGATAACAAGTATTACCCAAGGATAATCCTCGTACACAGATAACAAGTATTACCAAAGGATAATCCTCGTACACAGATAGACAAGTATTACCCAAGGATAATCCTCGTACACAGATAACAAGTATTACCCAAGGATAATCCTCGTACACAGATAACAAGTATACCAAGGATAATCCTCGTACACAATAACAAGTATTACCCAAGGATAATCCTCGTACACAGATAACAAGTATTACCCAAGGATAATCTTCGTACACAGATAACAAGTATTACCCAAGGATAATCCTCGTACACAGATAACAAGTATTACCCAAGGATAATCCTCGTACACAGATAACAAGTATTACCCAAGGATAATCCTCGTACACAGATAACAAGTATTACCCAAGGATAATCCTCGTACACAGATAACAAGTATTACCCCAGGATAATCCTCGTACACAGATAACAAGTATTACCCAAGGATAATCCTCGTACACAGATAACAAGTATTACCCAAGGATAATCCTCGTACACAGATAACAAGTATTACCCAAGGATAATCCTCGTACACAGATAACAAGTATTACCCAAGGATAATCCCCGTACACAGATAACAAGTATTACCCAAGGATAATCCTCGTACACAGATAACAAGTATTACCCAAGGATAATCCTCGTACACAGATAACAAGTATTACCCAAGGATAATCCTCGTACACAGATAACAATATTACCCAAGGATAATCCTCGTACACAGATAACAAGTATTACCCCAGGATAATCCTCGTACACAGATAACAAGTATTACCCAAGGATAATCCTCGTACACAGATTACAAGTATTACCAAGGATAATCCTCGTACACAGATAACAAGTATTACCCAAGGATAATCCTCGTACACAGATAACAAGTATTACCCAAGGATAATCCTCGTACACAGATAACAAGTATTACCCAAGGATAATCCTCGTACACAGATAACAAGTATTACCCAAGGGATAATCCTCGTACACAGATAACAAGTATTACCCAAGGATAATCCTCGTACACAGATAACAAGTATTACCCAAGGATAATCCTCGTACACAGATAACAAGTATTACCCAAGGATAATCCTCGTACACAGATAACAAGTATTACCCAAGGATAATCTTCGTACACAGATAACAAGTATTACCCAAGGATAATCCTCGTACACAGATAACAAGTATTACCCAAGGATAATCTTCGTACACAGATAACAAGTATTACCCAAGGATAATCTTCGTACACAGATAATAAGTATTACCCAAGGATAATCCTCGTACATAGATAACAAGTATTACCCAAGGATAATCCTCGTACACAGATAACAAGTATTACCCAAGGATAATCCTCGTACACAGATAACAAGTATTACCCAAGGATAATCCTCGTACACAGATAACAAGTATTACCCAAGGATAATCCTCGTACACAGATAACAAGTATTACCCAAGGATAATCCTCGTACACAGATAACAAGTATTACCCAAGGATAATCCTCGTACACAGATAACAAGTATTACCCAAGGATAATCTTCGTACACAGATAACAAGTATTACCCAAGAATAATCCTCGTACACAGATAACAAGTATTACCCAAGGATAATCGTCAGTCACATTAGAAATCCTGTAGTAAGAGGGAGTGATCATCTTTTGCTTGGGACGCCATTTTGGTGTCCTAATTATCGAAGAACGGAATTATATTACATTTCTGATCATATAGAAGTTCGATTCAAGGGGCTAGTCATCTGTTCTGTACAAGTATTGGCGAATGTTTATAATGGGTATGGATTTATTTAAGTGTGAAGGGAGACAAAAGACACCTGTGGCACCAAAATGGCGGAGGTTGGCCGATCTCTGTTACTATAGGGTCTCTAGTTCACATATGTGGCTTAATTCTCCATAATAACAACTTTACGACAATTCATGTAATGGGAATTTTGTTCTGTGTGCTAACCAATTCACACGGATGTCGCCCTTTGTTCTTATTCTAGCTACTGTACCTCCATGTGATTTTATTTTATTTGGAATGACCAGTCAGATATAATGAGTTAATCAAGACCTTAAGCCATTCGATTCATACTAGTCATTCCAAGGCTATGTAAACACGTCTGGCAGTAGCGTTAATATTATCTGATCCGACCTCTTGTGGGTTATTATTATATTTTATATAATTATTATTGAGGGTTTTATTTGCTTTTCCCGTTGTTTAGCAATGTATTTTAAGTTTGCCCCCTAGGGTAACAATAATACCTTCCCATATTGCATCAATCTAAAAGAATGCCCACTCAGACCCCTTTTAAGTTAAATATCTTAATTTTTGTATACAACAATGTCGGCTGAATAAGTACTTCTAAAGTACGGGCTCGCTATTGCTCGCCCAGAACAAAATCGACACCTGAATGGCGTAAAGTTCCTTATTATCGCCAAACTAATCGGGTAAAACATCGTAAAATCTCCAAACCAATGGAGCGAAACAGGGGACGTCCAAATATCCCCCCCTCGGACCAGATAGGGCTAATATAGTGAATATATGGGGGCGTGATGGAAGGGGTTAGCTGTTTGTGTCACCAGCTGTGGGTAGAGGACTTGTTATTCACCCCAACCCTTAGCTAATAACCCCTTCACTATATCCAAACCTGGGCTGTGTTTCTAGACCTTCCTCCGTAAGTCGCCTCATTGTTTTGTCAATATAAATACATTTCACCCTTTAGTTTGCCGATTATAAGACGCTTCGCCCCGCTTTGGTGTTATATTGGCGAGCAACAGTGAGCCTGTAAATTAGGAGAAACCGGTCTTTGGCCTGGACATTTCTTACAGAAATGTTTAGCTCGTGGGGGAGTCTGGAGGGCGTTACACATACACACCTACCCCACGCCCTCATACGTACATATATATATACAACATAATTATACAGTATACTTATATACTATATACTATATATATTTTGTCTATGTGTATGAAGGATACAAATGGTAGGGTGCCTGTAACGAGTGTCTCCCCCAAACCCGAAAGAGTGACAGAGAGGCAAATTCAAGGGACGTTGGGGTTAAAATGCCTGGTCACACGAGAAGGTTAAAACAGTCAAAGTTATGGGATGAAGGAAAGATTGATTGAGGGAAAGTGTTCCAAAATTCCCTTGTTGAGTAGAAGAGAGACTAAGAAAACTTGCTTATTCTTGAGTTGGAGAGCTGGGCAGAATAGGAAGGGGGATGTGTCGCACTTGCTGCAAGGGTTGGGGTATACACTGAGAGAGCTCTGAAGAACACTGATTGTTGTAATATCGATAGAAGATTAGAAGACATGCAATATTGTGGCTTGTAGAAAGAAATTTTAGGGATCTAGTAAGAGGAAGTGAGTTCATAGGCTAAATGTTTTTGACTCTACTCTATCGTGGTATGGGTGGAACCTCCCCACACATGCGAACTTTACTCGATACATGGGCGCACTGTGTCCCGATACAGAGCAAGAAGCTGTGCGGGGTTGAGGAACCCACGGAGATGGTTGAGCACACCTAACTTCTGGAAAGCTATTTTTTAGCAAGAATGGTAATATGATCTTTCCGTGAAAGGTCGAATGAAAAAGATACACAAAGAATATTGAGAGAAGATGAAGGGTTAATTTGTGTATTGTTGAAGAGTAATTGATAGTCTTGTGGAAGATTGTGACGGGGGGACGGGGAGAAATTGGTCTTGAAAGTAACAAGATTTTTTCTGCCCTAATCAGAAATAATTGATAGATCAGAAGATAGGCGTGGTATGGCCTCATCACGAAAGTTTTGGAGTGATTGCATGCTGGGTTGTTGTGATAAACTAGTTCAATAGTGTAAGGCAGAATCATCAGCAAATGAGATGATAGGACTAGAGGTAGAGTTGAGAAGATCATTAATAAATATTATAAAGAGAACTGGAAACAGGACAGAACCTTCAGTAATGCCAGAATTTATAGGTTGAGGAAGTGCGCGATGGTCCTCCACAACTGCAGCTATGGAACAGTCAAAAAGAATGTTAGAGACAAAGGCACAGATAGCGGGATAAAAACCGAAAGAGGGTGGTTTGGAAATTATATATTTGTGTCAGCTTTCGGTATGTCTAGCGCAATAGAAAAAGTCTCACCAAAGTCCCGAAGGGAGGATGACCAAGCGTTAGTAAGATAAGCAAGGAGATCACCAGGATAGCGGCCCCCAAGGAAACCATACTAGGGATGTGGAAATAGATTATGGGAAGATAAATGCTTAAGAAGCTTTGAATTTAAAAAAGTTTAAAAAACATTAGAGATGCAAGAAATGAGAGCAATTGGACGATAGTTGGAGGGCTGAGAGCGGTCACCCTTATTGGAACAGGTTGAATGAAAACAAACGAAGGAAAAACGTTAGAGTCTGCTTAGGCATGGAGTCAGCACAGAAGAAAAGATTTTTAGTACAACAGGAGGAACACAATCCGGTCCATACGCCTTCTTAGTATTAAGCCCAGAGAGGGTAGAAAGTACATCCTTAGAAAATATTATGACATTAGGCATACGTAAGTGAGAGGGGGGTAAAGAGGGAGGAATAACAACGGAATCATTCAAGGTGGATTTTTTAGCGAAAGTTTGAGCAAAGAGTTAATTTTTGTCAGAGAAAGAAATACCAGTTTTGCCGTCAGAGTGGAAGAGAGGAGGGATTAGGAAGTAAAATTGTTGGAGAGGTTATTGGCTAGATGACAGAAAGCTTGGGAAGAGCTAGAGTTGGAATGTTCAGAACATTTGTTATTGATAAAAGAGGTTTTGGCTAGTTAAAGAACAGATTTGGCTTGATTCCAGGCAGAAGCGTAAAGAGCGCGAGATTCTTAAGTTTGAAGGCAACGGTACCGTTTGAATGCTTCCTCCTTATTGCAGACAGCAGTTGAACAAGAGTGAGTAAACCAAGATTGTTTCGCATTAGACCAAGAGAAAGAAAATGGAATGAATGACTCCATGCCCGAGAGGATCACCTTGGTAATGAGCTTAGCACACTCCAAGGGTCCCTGGTCAATTAAGCAAAAATAATTCCATGGGAAATCAAAGAAGTACTACCGAAGAGCCTCCCAGTCGGCAGAGAATGACATCAAGAATGTTGGACCGATCTCATAGGAGAAGGGTGCTGAACTCCCTGCTCTAGGTCATTTAGGATGGAAAAGGTGTACACTTGTTTACCAGGTTGGTTAGTGAAATGGGAGGAGGGCCATTGACGGTGGTGAACATTGAAATCTTCTAAGATGGAGATTTCTGTGAAAGGAAAGATGATAGAATGTGTGCCACTTTAGAAGTCAGATAGCCAAAGAATTTTGGAAAGTCAGTAGAATTAGGGGAGAGATAAACAGTCAGGTCAGGTGAAGGTATTGAGGGATAAGCCTTTACAACGGCACCTCGTAGCTACTCTCTACTTTTCCTATTTGCTGAAGAGCGTAGAGAGGGGAAGCTGTTGGAGTGTCTTTGTTATGTGTGTTATTAGTCTGTATACGTCGTTGAGGTGTCCCCCGACTGGGTGCGAGCATGTGAAACACGCTGGGACGTACTACCACAAACCCAGGTCAAGCAGATTCACACGTGAGCATGCTTTCCACTCGACTGCCGCGGTGACAAAAAAGCTTTAGCCAGAGAGTTGAGAGTTCAGAATATCTTAATTTGGGAACAGGAGAGAAAGCAAGATTGTTGCGCACATTATTATACGAAACAGTTTAATTTGGCTCTCCAATTCTTTCAACTTTGGGGGAGACACTTATTGCAGGCAGCTTTGCCTTTTGTCTCTCTCATACACATAGAACAAAAATAACATTCACCTTTGGCTTGAAACTGAGGATAGAGATAGTAGGAAGATACAGAGAAGGGTGGGCTGTCAGTAGTCCCAGACAACTGAGTTTCAATGAGAAAGAGAAGATCAGGGTTAACAGAGGAGATGTGGAGTTCCACAGAGTGGAAGTTAGAGGAAAGGCCACGAATCTTACAGACATTGATAGTAAGAGTAGATAAAAGGTACTGGTCCAGAGCATTTTGACGAATCGTTTCCAGGGGGCCAGATTTCTGGTCACAAAAAAAAAAAAAAAAAAAATCTATGGTAATCAGGATCATGCAGTCACCACTAATTACTGTACCAGGGCAGTTAAATCACCTGTTCATATTTACTATGGCTCCCAGTCCAGTCACCCCGGCCCCATCTCTTTGGATACAAAACTCGTACCCTGAGGCCGGATTCACCAAGGCAATTACCACCATGATAGATGATAAAGTCGATAGTTACTCAATTTTATCAGATTTAAATCTTATCCATGAGTGATTACGAACTTATTAGGGTCTTAATCACCCCATTCCGGTACCATAAAGCTGATAAACATGGAATTTATGATGATGATACTGCGATGGAGAGTGGAAATGGTAAGCATAAATTGGATGGTATGTATGTGTGTATGTAACGTTGATGAATCTAAGCCCGGGTCATTATTCTATCCTTCTTATCCAATCTAACCTTCCTAACTAGGGGTTGTCGCCCCCGGAGCCCCGCTGTATAAGGGCGGAGTGACCGGTTCCATTCCTTTATTTCATAATAAATAATTAATTAAAATACATATTTGAAATGCAATAGTACTCTTTACAGAACATTATAAAACATTCTGTAATACATGGTTGGCTCATGAAATGTCAATAATTTTATTCCTGAATGAATTGTCTCTAGGCTATATCAGTTTCCAAAATATATTGTATATCGGTACTATATTCTTTTAGCAATATGTATATTTACTTCTTGTAACATGAATAAGTTATCATAAATATAAGACTTTTTCTATATACTCACAATGATTGCCGATTGTCCTGTATGTAAGAACATAAGAACATAAGAAAATGGGAGTATGCAGAAAGCCGATTGACCTACACAAGGCAGATCCCTGTCACACCCAACCCTAATTATAAGGCCTAATTATAAGCCCAGCTTAAAAACATCATTAGGACTGACCTCACCGAAATGGTCAGAGGTCAGAAAACGGGATCTGCAGAGCCCCACACCTGACAGATCTCCCTCACACCCAACCCAAATTATGTAGACCCAAACGTTTGCCAATTAATATGATCATTTTAAATCATCAGTTCTGCCAAGCTACAATCCTTATGATTACTTCCATAGTATTATGATTACTTCCATAGTATTATGATTACTTCCATAGTATTATGATTACTTCCATAGTATTATGATTACTTCCATAGTATTTCAGATTATAATGTTTTTGGCAATATTGTTTGAGAGGCATAGAACATTTCTTGTTACAAAAACATAATTAAGAATCATACCAATTTAAGCATTACCTCTGAAATTTGATAACCCATTAAAATCTACATTTGAACATTTCTAAAAATACAATTGAACTCATTATAGCAATATCACTTACTCTCTCTCTCTCTCTCTCTCCACATACATATATATATATATATCGTGAGCGAGACCGATTTATATAGGTGTGTATGGAACTCTATAATATATATAATGTAAGAGGCTATAACGGGCGAAAATTGGGCATACAGATATAAGTAAAACAGTAAAGCAATTAGGAAACGATGATGGATTATATAAAAAGGCTTGAAATCGTGGAAGGGGGCGCGTGTAAGCTAAGATGGTGGGAAAGGAAATGGGGGGAGGGGGGGGGGGGGGGAGCCGTGGAGGGAAAGGGATAAAGGGATGTGGAAGGGGTAGGGGTTGTCTTGATCACAATCCTCTATAGGAAGTTTTAAGGCAACTTGTGTACAGTGCCAGCCATTGTTCATATCTGGTCCTTCTAACCATTATCTTGCTATCAGTTTAAGAAATTTGTATGGATGTAGATTAGCCATATGATCAGGTAAGGTATCGTGGTTTTATCATGGTGGGAGGGCTTCAGCTAGAGTGTGATAGCTTGATCATGGTGTTGGGGATTCGTAGTGTTATATAGAACCAGGTAATGCAACATTATTTATGGGTAAGCAGGCAGATTCTCGTATGCTTGTGTCGTTGTGTAATTTGTAATATTTTACAAATAATTATTCTACTATAGGGTACTTGCATATGTTTTCAAATTTAGGGCAAGAGTGGTCAGTATCTTGTAGCATTTCCTCTGCCCCAAGAAAAATGTACATGGTAACACATGGCGAATGGCACTACCTCCATAGACCACGCATGGGGGGGGGGGGGGTTCTGGAAAGAACCACATACCTTGGTCTACAACATGGAGGCTAATAAACCTATGGCAGTACTCTCTTCCTATTTAACTGTTTGGTGTAGGTGAGAGAGAGAGAGTTACATAGAGTTACACATATACACATACTACATAGACTTTGCGGTCCCTACTAGGTAGTCCGGACTTAATGCTAAAATAGAGTTTGCTACAAAGTGGAAGGCAAGGATAGCATAGCAGAAGACTCACTCCACACCCACCTCTCCCTCCGAACGTTGGTTGTCATGAAATTTAGTTGGGGAAACAAATCCCCCAGCAGAATGAAAACACTTCTACTGGGAAATTTATAGTAAAGAAAGAGAGAGAGAGAGAGAGAGAGAGAGAGAGAGAGAGAGAGAGAGAGAGAGAGAGAGAGAGAGAGAACGGTGCCCACGTGAGAAAATTCTTCTGATAAGGATATAATAATACGTATGAACACTTAAACCACAAACACACACGCATTCCTTAATCCTTTATTCAATTTATCTTGCATAATGTTTCCATAATCTTTTTTCAGTTAAGCCTGCATACCTTTTCCAGTCCATAAGAACATAATATATTTTTAAAAATTACTTACGGATGTTTCCTCTCAGTAAGTCTAAAATGCACAACGTATTATTATTCATAATACTCCGATCATCGTATTAGCATATACAATCAAAATATTGGCGGGAAGACCGATCGTTTGACTCTGCCTTTAGCATGTTTTTCTTCAGATTACTAATATTACTTGTATACATTGTTATGGTAATATAAATATATAAAACTAAAGTAATTACAAATCAGTGTCATTATTCTTCCCTGCTTCACGTGATCCCACCTCCCCCCACACAATTAATAAATACATAAATACACTAACAATAAACATAATATTTACACTATGTGAATACGAGTACTTTACTGACTTTATCTGACAGATTCTTGAGTTCATGCATTAACTTGAAGAAATACGAAACGAAAAAAGTGCTTCTCCTCTAATGGTATTTGTATTCACTCCTCTATTTACACGTCAAAATTCTGAGCTGTGCATTATTTCTTCAACTTTCTGCCAAAATGTACTTTAAACCATAATTAAGCCAACTTTTATTCATGCAGTCTCTTTATCTTAGTGTATTGTAATCGTATGTATATGTATTCATTATTAATAATTTATATATATTAATTAACCCCCCTGGGGGTTAGGGAATAGAATATGCCCCACGTGCCTTCTGCGTGTCGTAAGAGGCGACTAAAGAGGTTGGGTCGGTGGGCTTGCGACCCCCACCCGGAAAAAAATATCTAAGCAAAGAAAAACGAACGAACAGCCTCGGATGCGGACGGAACCAACGTTGACGAACCACGACCGACTAAGGACATGCCTTCGGACATTCTGAGAATGGCTACGTGGAATGTTAGTGGCATGAATGATGGCACAAAAGAGAGAGAGGTTCTGGAAGTGTTAGGGAATGCCAGGCTGGATGTATGTGGAATGACAGAGACCAAATGGAAAGGTTCAGATGTGAGAGAGTGGGAGTGTGGAATGGGTGTGTGTGCTGGAGTGAGTGAAGGAACAGCGAGAGAAGGTGCATGTTTGTTTGTAAGTAGCAAATGGAAGGAATGTGTAAGAGAGTATGGGTCTGTGGGTTCAAGGATTGTGGGGGTGAGAATGAAAGTAGGAATACAAACGTGGGTGATTGTATGCGTGTATGCCCCGACAGAGGATATACTTGAAAGAAAGAAAGAGGAGTTCTGGATGAATGTGGAGGCGTGCCTGGAGAAGTTTGACAAGAACGAAAGAATATTTCTGATTGGGGATATGAATGGTAAGGTGGGTGATAGGAAAGTTGAGGGAGTGGTGGGAGGGTGGGGGGTACCATCAGAGGTGAATGGGAATGGTAGTGCACTTGTGGACGTATGTGTGGGGAGGAGGCTGTGGATAGCCAACACCTTCTTCCGACACAGAATGATCCACAGGTACACGTGGAAACGGATGTTGACGATGAAGGATAAGACAGTGGTGGAACGAAAGTCATTGATTGATTATGTATGTGTGGATGAACGAATGAAGAAATCTGTGATGGATGCTAGGGTGTATAGGGGTATTGGAGGGGGTCTGTCTGATCATTATGTAGTGGTAGCTAAGGTTAGGATACAAAAGAAGTGGGTGAGGAGAGCGGGAGGGAGGCGAGAGGAGGGTGGAATGGTGAGGAGGGTGGAGAGGTTGCAGGAGGGGGAAGTCAGGGAGGAGTACAGGAGAGCAGTGGAAAGACGACTAGGTGGGTTCGACCTGGAAGTTATGGAGGAAGTGGAGGAGATGAGCAAGGTGTTTAAGGATGAGATCTGTGCAGCATGTGAGGAGGTGTGTGGAGTGAGGAGAAGAGGGAGGGGAGTGAAAGGTACAGCATGGTGGACAGAAGAGGTAAGAATAGCTGTGGAAGAAAAGAAGAAAGCATATAGAGAGTGGTTGGGTAGTAGAGGGAATGAAGATTCCGAGAGACAGAAACGAGCGAGGTACGTGGAGAGTAAGAGGGTGGTGAAGAGAGTAGTGAAGGAAAGTAAGAGAAGAGTAGATGAGGAATTTGGAAGGAATCTGAGTGTAAAATGGAGGGAGAGTAAGAAACTGTTCTGGAAAGAAGTCAAGAAAGTTAGGGAAGGTAGCAAGGGAAACAGTAAGGGTGTGAAAGATAGGAATGGGAGGAATGCTAGCCGAGAAGCAAGAGAGAGTCGAAAGATGGAGGGAGTACTTCAGTGAGTTGCTAAATGAAAGGAATGAAGAGCCAGCAAACATAGCTGGATATGGTATGGGAGGGAGAAGAAGAGAAGTAGTGGAGGAGGAGGTGGGGATCAGGAGGTCAGAAGTGTGGGAAGCCATGAAAAGAGTGAAGTTGGGGAAAGCACCAGGAACAGATGGAGTGTGTGGGGAAATGTTGAGGTATGGTGGTGAGATAGTGATAGAATGGGTATGGAAAATGTGCAAACTAGCATGGGAGAAGGGGAGTGCACCCGATGACTGGAAGACTGGCATAATAGTCCCCCTATATAAGGGCAAAGGGGAAAGAGGAGTGTGTGGTAACCACCGAGGAATATGTCTTCTAAGCGTAGTAGGGAAGGTATACAGTAGGGTAGTGATTGAGAGAGTGAGAGTGAGAACGGAGAAATGGATAGGCGACGAGCAGGGAGGTTTTAGGAAGGGAAGAGGATGTGTAGATCAGATTTTTACCCTGAATTGTGTTGTGGAGAAGTATCTGGAGAAGAAACAAAAGGTGTATGTTGCCTTTATGGACTTAGAGAAGGCCTATGACAGAGTGGATAGAGAAGGTTTGTGGAAAGTACTTAGAATATACGGAAGTAGAGGGCAAGTTGCTGAAAGCAGTGAAGAGCATGTATGAGGGTGCAAAGGCGGCAGTACGTGTGGAGAGTGAGCAGAGCGAGTTCTTTGACCTGAATGTTGGTTTGAAACAGGGGTGTGTGATGTCCCCGTGGTTGTTTACTGTATATATGGATGGAGTTATGAAAGAAATACTATCAAGAGCAGTGGATGTTGGTGTATCGCTGAAAAGGGAGGGAATTGAGTGGAAGCTACCTATACTGCTGTTTGCGGATGATACAGTTCTGATGAGTGATAATGAATGGGAGTTGCAGGGTCTGGTAAATGAGTTTGGAACAGTGTGCGAAAAACGGAATTTGAAGGTAAATACGGGGAAGAGCAAGGTTATGGTCTTCGAAAGGGGTGAAGTCACAGAGTGTGAGGTGAAGCTGAACGGTCAGGCTATGGAGATCGTCAACTCTTTTAAGTATCTGGGCAGTGTGTTGAGTAAAGATGGGACTATGGATGAAGAGGTGCGGGAGAGGGTACAACAGGGGAAGAGGGTTGTAGGAACGCTAAAAGCAGTAACAAGAAATAGGGTGGTCAGTATGGAAGTGAAGAAGTCCTTGCATGACAGTGTGGTAATCCCGACACTGACTTACGGAAGCGAAGCATGGACGTTGGTTGAGAGACTCAGACCAAGAGTGAGAGCAGTGGAAATGAATTACTTAAGGAGTGCGTGCGGAGTTACATGGAGGGATAGACAGACTAATGAGGAAGTAAGAAGGAGGTGTGGTGTGGAGGTAGATGTGCTGGAAAGTGTGAAAAGGAACAACTTGAGATGGTTCGGCCATATGGAACGTATGGAAAGCGAGAGAATGACTAAGAGGGTGTACGAGAGCGAGGTGGAGGGACAGAGGGGGAGAGGTAGACCGAATATGAGGTGGAAGGATGGAGTGAGGAACTACATGAACGAAGGCGGTGCTGGTTGGGGGGAGGGGCGTCGATTGACTGGGGACAGAGGTGCATGGGGGCGGTTCGTTCGTGGCCACCCCTTCGGGGATCACGGCGTCAGGCAATAGATAGATAGATAGATATATTAATTTACATATATGAATATACATATATATATATATATATACAATATGGTATGAATATAAACACCATATGAGGAGGAGCACTTAATTGACAACGTTTCGCAGATAGCTTCTTTAGGTCACTACATATATATATATATATATATATATATATATATATATATATATATATATATATATATATATACCACCATAAATGTTCGCCTGACTCAGTACTACTATATTCTTCATCTCCAACTTTTTCATTTCCTTCCTCGCAGCCATCACAAAAGTTCTTCTCTTTCTCTGTTTCCCCTCTCCCTTCTCTCTCCTTTCCCTCATTTTCCCCTGTCCCCTCATTCTCCCTGAACTCTGACATACCGGTGCCATTACTCCAGGTGTGACAGGCAGCAGGTGTGTCCGTGTTTGTGTGTGTGATTGTATGACAAATTTTGTCCTCGCAGAAACATATGCTGCCCTAAATTTGTCTTGGCCTGTTTCTGCTCCCAAATAGTTAGTTAGCCTATACACCTGTCTCGTGAACACCTAAACTGACCCTTACCTGTGTTGATTACACTCACTAGTTTGCAGTTATTCAGTGTTCACGCATAAATGTTCACATACACACATTCATGTACATTGAGACCTTGCACGCGCGCGTGCGTGTGTGTGAGTGTGTTTTGCAGTCAATATCCAAAGTCTAGACAATTTATATATGGACTGAACTTCTCAGGCAATGTGTCAATTACTCGGCTATTACGAAGAGTTCGGAGTTAAATAAGTTAGTTTAAGTTATATAGAAAGATAATCTAACCTAACCTAACCTAACCTGCATCATATTAATTATAAGTGTGCATAGATAACAACATATTGTACTTCACTCCAAACTCTTCGTAATTGACATATTGGCTGAAAGGTTCTGTCAATATACAAATTGTATAGAATTTATATATTACCTGTGATATATATCTCTCTCTCTCTCTCTCTCTATATATATATATATATATATATATATATATATATATATATATATATATATATATATATATATATATACTGTATATAATTATACGCTCTCTCTTCTCACAACTGAATACGGTACACATGTCTAAACCCACATATAATTTAATTTCTAGGTATTCACTTGGATGGAGCGGAAATACCAATTACATATACGGAATTATCCTGATTATCTCATATCATTATGTCTCGCCCAAGTGGGTTCAGGTTAATCAAAGAAGTAGTCTGTTTAGAGATGACTTTTATATTAAATTTGTGTGCTTGAAGTTTTTAAAGTTTCACAAATCTGCAAATATACATGTAACTATTGGATACATTTTAGATGGTTGTTTTTTGATAAAAATGGTTTTGTGCCGGGATAAACTCCCTTACCTTAATATTATCCCTGCAACACTTATGATTCTTTTTGTTTAGAGAGACTTTTGGAATTCCATTAATAATATCTAACTAATCGTGATTTCAACAAAGTACCGACATACATTTAAAAATATTTTTACTAAATAATAGAAGCCCAAACAATAATTTAAAAACCTTAAAATATCAAATAATTAGTGAATATACTACCGAAATAGACATATATTGTAACAATATTATCTTGACAGAGTTAAAAGTGTACTATATATATATATATATATATTAGTCTTGCCACTGGACTGGTAATCCAATGGACTCGGGTTCGAATCCCAATATGTCATTGGGAAGATATTATTGGGATGGAATTTTTGCTGTACCTAGTTTCAGTGCATTACCACAGAGCACACCGAAATGCCAAACAAATAATCTCATTGTTCAAAATATGCTACAGGGGGGCAATGCCTAGTGAGTTAATTGCCCAATAGGTGGCGTTCTGAGAGTGAGGGTCCGAGTCTGAGGGATGAGACGGTGAAACACTGAGGCGAAGCGGCTTCAGAGATGGGATTGCTTCAAGCCGTGAATGGGTGCTTCGCATGTCTCACTCCCTAGACTGGAACAAGACCTCATGGGCCTTGCCGTGTTCAGCGGTGGAGTGTGCAGGCTCTCAGCCTATGCCCGAGAGGGAGTAGTGAGAATATAGAAAAAAGAATAAAAAAGAAATAAAAAATATATATATACAGTATATACCGGTATATATACAGTATATATATATATATATATATATATATTATATAAATATATATATATATATAATTATGTATATATATATATTTATATATATATATTGCCTATATAAATATACTGTATATATATATACAGTATTTATGTATATTATTTATATATATATATTATATATATATATATCTATATAATATTTTCGATTGTCTGTCTGTCTGTCTGTTCTTTATGCATGGCCAAATTTGTTAAGCTAGAGCGTTCATACTTGGTATGCATAGTAAGGGGGTCCCTAGGCAGGTTTTAGTGAAAACATAGAATTCCCCAGGGTGAAAGGGACGAGAAAATGGGCGCGAAATCGGAAAAATTACCGTTTGAGGCAGAAGGAGGCCTCCGATCGAAAAGGTGTATGGAACGAAAGTTGTTCGCAGCCCCGCAAAATGGGGGTACAGATGAGGTCAGATCCAAAATCGGTCATTTAGCGGCCGAAATCGAGGTCGCCGTTTAATGAAGAACAGGGAGGTCGAGGCCGGTGATTATGGTAGTAGTAGTATTGTGATGATTGTGGTAGTAGTGATTGATGATGGTGATTATGGTAGTAGTAGTGGTGGTAGTAGTGATGGTGATTATGGTGATTACCCGGGCAACGCCGGGTACCCCTGCTAGTATATAATATTTTTGATTGTCTGTCTGTGTGTCTGTGTGTCTGTTCTTAATAGGCGGCCGCAATTTTGGACCTGGGGAGCTGAAACTTTGCATGTGAGTGTCAATTGACCTGGGTCAGGTCATAGAGGGGGCGAGGCCACGATCGGAGGTCGTTTCGAGGCCGAAATTGAAAACAAATTGAAAATTGTTTGAAAAAATGGCCGTTTGAGGCAGAAGGAGGCCTCCGATCGAAAAGTTGTATGGAACGAAAGTTGTTCGCAGCCCCCCAAAATGGGGGTAATGATGAGGTCAGATCCAAAATCGGAGGTCATTTAGCGGCCAAAATCGAGTTCGAGGCCGTAATTGATTTTTTTTGGGGGAAAAAATGGCCGTTTGGGGCAGAAGGAGGCCTCCGATCGAAAAGGTGTATGGAACGAAGTAGTAGTGATTGATGATGGTGATTATGGTAGTATAATTTAAACCCGGATAACGCCGGGTACCCCTGCTAGTCTATATAATATTTTCGATTGTCTGTGTGTCTGTGTGTGTGTCTGTTCTTTATGCATGGCCACATTTTTTAAGCTAGAGCGTTCATACTTGGTATGCATAGTAAGGGGGTCCCTAGGCAGGTTTTAGTGAAAAAATAGAATTCCCCAGGGTGAAAGGGACGGAGAAAATGGGCGCGAAATCGGAAAAATTGCCGTTTGGGGCAAAAGGAGGCCTCCGATCGAAAAGGTGTATGGAACGAAAGTTGTTCGCAGCCTCCCAAAATGGGGGTACGGATGAGGTCAGATCCAAAATCGGAGGTCATATAGCGGCCGAAATCGAGGTCGCCGTTTAATGAGGCACAGGGAGGTCGAGGCCGGTGATTTTGGTAGTAGTAGTATTGTGATGATTGTAGTAGTAGTGATTGATGATGGTGATAATGGTAGTAGTAGTGATTGATGATGGTGATTATGGTAGTAGTAGTGGTGGTAGTAGTGATGGTGATTATGGTGATTACCCGGGCAACGCCGGGTACCCCTGCTAGTATATATGTATATATATATATATATACAGTATATATACTGTATACTGTATATATATAGACTGCCGTGGTGTAGTTGATTAAAGCGTCAGCTATCGTCCTGACGGTCGGCGGTTCGAACCCCACTGAGAGATTAGAAACACATATATATATATATATATATATATATATATATATATATATATATATATATATATAATATACAGGGTGTATTCAAACAACGCTTACAGACGTATACTGCTAAGTACCGATTAAAAAAACAAATTAACTTTATTCTAACACAAAATACAAAATAGTTAAGCATTAATTATTTAAAGGACATAAAGTAAACTATTCAGTGCCGTCCAAGCAGGTGCTATTATCCGAATACTGACATTGGTCTCCGCCTTCAACCCCCACCCCCCACCCCAATCTTCTAGTTTATACCTAGCCATGTTGAATTATAAATATAATGCCAAACAAATACCCTCATTGTTCCGTGATTAAATAGCACTGTATGAATACTCCCATATTCAATATATGCTACAGGGGGGGGCAATGCCTAGTGAGTTAATTGCTCAATAGGTGGTGTTCTGAGAGTGAGGGTCCGAGTCTGAGGGATGAGACGGTGAAACACTGAGGCGAAGCGGCTTCAGAGATGGGACTGCTTCAAGCCGTGAATGGGTGTCTCACTCCCTAGACTGGAACAAAACCTCATGGGCCTTGCCGTGTTCAGCGGTGGAGTGTGCAGGCTCTCAGCCTATGCCCGAGAGGGAGTAGTTAGAATATAGAAATAACAAAAACAAAAATAAAAACAATATATATATATATATATATATATATATATATATATATATATATATACAGTATATATATATATATATATACATATATATATATATATATATATATATATATATATATATATACTGTATATATATATATATATATATATATATGTATATTATATATATATATATATATATATATATATATATATATATACTGTATAATTATATGTATATATATATATATATATATATATATATATATATATATATAAATAGTATATACTGTATGTGTGTGTGTGTGTGTGTTTCTGTGTGTGAAATAGATAATATTACTATTGTGATGGAATAAAACTCAAGGGAGACTATAACAAGAATAATGGGACAAAGAATAGGTTAAAGGGGCCAAGAAGCCAAAAGAGGGGGTAAGAGAGCGGTGGGTGGGGTGGGGGCGGGGCCGGGCGCGGTGGCAGGGATAGGGTAGCAAGAGGATGGGGATGGGGGGAGGGGAGCGAGTAGAAACCCATCAACAAACAGAGAAAGGACAACTGCCGACATTATGGGTCCCTTGGTAATCATGCACCTCTGTTAACTCCGATTTATTTTCTTTCCACTGATTTAAACGAATTTTGGAGGACATTTTACTTAAAAATAATTACCTTATTGTACATTTGATTGCATGAATTAATAATATAAACACAATTCTGAGACCTCGAACGTTTAATCTCATACTATGTGATAATATTGTACACTGACTGGTTTTAAATATTTTACTGTTATACATAATGCTGAATAATGTAGGATCAAATTCCGGGAGAAATTTGTCAATAGTATGTATTTGTTGTATGTGTATGAGTTCTCCAAATTGGAGTAAGTAGTGGGGTACATGAGTGGGAAGGGTGTTGAAGGGGTGGGGAGGAGGGGGAAATATGGAAGGGAAGGAAAAGGGAGAGACGGGAGAGGGATGGTAGAAGTGGAAGGGGAAGGGAGATAAGGGAGGTAGAAGCAAAGTTCGAAGCCGTAAAACTAGAAGTTATTGGAGAAGGAGTAAGGGAAAGTGGACAAGAGTGAGGAGGGTGAAGGAAGGAGGAAGGAAAGAAAGAGGTTGGAGGGAAAGAGGAGAAGGAAGATAAATAAGAGAATGAAATGGGGAAAAGGGAGGGAAACAAGAGCGGAAGAAAAGAGAGGTAGATTTCGGAGTGAGGGAAAATGAGGGAGGTAGATGCAAAAGTAAGGGAAGGAGGGAAATGAGGGGAATGAGATTATGGCGTGGGTAGGGGGTTGAGTAAATAGGTAAATAGTTGGAGGGAGTTGTACAGTAGAAAAAAGAGCAGCAGTGAGAGCATAGTGGGGAGAGGTAGTGGGGGTGTGGGAATCAGGAGGGGAGGGAATGGGGTTGCATAGTGGGAGGGGGTATAGTGAGAGGTGAAGGCAGAAGTAGAAGTTTAGTGGAGAAAGAGTAAAAGGTAGGTTAGGGGAGGAGGAGGGGGGTTGGGGGAGGGTAGATAGTTGCCTCCAAGGTTTTCTCTCCATTAGTGAATTTGTATTGTATTCCACCCTGCCTCTTAGAAACGACCTCGCAGGGGCGCCGTCCCCTCCCCCCGCTCCCCTGGTCCCCCTCAGGCTCTTTTCTCACTCTGCTCATTTTAGGATTTAATTATAATATTTTTTCATGGATTTCTGGAGTTATTTTTAAGGAGTAGAATTACGCTATATCCTATGAAGCTGTTTGGGGCTAAAATGGCATTGTTTATATATTTATATTTTGCATAATGAGCTGGAATAATAAGTAATATATAAATAAATCAATAAATAAATATATATATATATATATATATATATATATATATATATATATATATATATATATATATATATATATACTGTATTTATATATTTATATATATACAGGGTGTCCCAGGAGGAAAGGGCATACCTTTGGGAAATGATAAAACAAAATATTCTAAGCCTAAAATGTTCTATAAGAAATATTCGAATTCTCAACCAGTAAAGAGATATTGCATGTTGAAAATGGCATTTTCTTCAGTATTTCCCCATAAGGGTGGCCTAGCTGTCCTAGTACCTACCACATCTCCATCTAACTGCAATTATTTGACCATGCTATTGTGAAGATATTATAATTCTGTAAGTTGCAAAATGATTATAGATATATTAGCTCACTTTGGACCAGTTGGAAACTATCTGACATGGAAGAGTCCATTACAGTGAGGCGAGGGAGGACACTACATAAAACCTTCAATATCTGTTTAATGATTGAGATTTGGACTTTTTGTTATAGAACATTTTAGGCTTAGAATACCTTGTTTTATCATTTCCCAAAGTTATGCCCTTTTCTCCTGAGACACCCGGCATTTACATATATACTGTATACAGGGTGTTTTAAAACAACACTGCCAGAGTATGACGACCACATTGATAAAAATATATAATACACATAATTCTATTCTATTTTTACCAAAAATATATTGTAACAGAGATAAATGGTTATTTAGAAATGTAGCAAAACAGGGTTCTGAGCTCAGCACAAAACATATGATACATAATATGAATGATTACCAAGTAAAAAAAGGTAAAGAGGAGATATCTAATGACCTAATCACGTATGAATAATTACAAAATCAAAGTAACATAAAATTGGTAATGATATTTTGCAGTTAGAAGAAAACTGCTAAGTATTATAAACCAAGTAGCGTAACACGATATGCACCATTTGTAACGATGACCAAGAGGTAAAATAATGAATGTCAAGTCTGGGTCAGGTATCCGAACACTGCTATAGGTAATTTAATCGTTCGTGAAACTGTTTGAATGGGAAAAAAAAAATCCTGCGCAATTTACTGTTTCAATACAAATACCTCATTACGTTCCTATTATCACAGCGTACTAACGAAATATGCCTATCAGTTTTATGGTGGAAGTTTGACGATTTTACGTAGCTGTAGACATACAAGTATACGGTGTTCACTAATGAATATTTAAAATCATCTAATGGTACCCAAAACAAACCATTTACGTCACTTGGACTTAACGAGTATAAAATATCAAAGGCAGAGACACACCTAAATAACGACAATCCATATTTATGTGATATTATAAGGTAAATAAAATCACTATGACAGAAGAAGATAGCACCATGGCCGAGCAGATAATTAAACACATGAGAAGATTCGTTATGACTCCAAAGCTTCGAAGAAAAACTCGAACTGGGATGGGAGGCGAGAGGTAGGCTATTTGGTGGGGAGGGGGGACACTAGCCCGTGTTCGGATTATAGCTCATACCTGGGTGTCACTAATTATTTTACTCTATGCGGTTTAAATAATTAATGGTATATTATTGTGCATTTTGTCCTTAGATAATCTTCTTCGTTATTGTATTTACTAATTAGCAGATGAGGTCTGGCAGTGTTGTATTAAAACACCCTGTATATAATTATACTGTACAGTATATATATATATATATATATATATATATATATATATATATATATACCGGTATATATATATATATATATATATATATATATATATTACAGTATATACATATATATATATGTATATGGTATATATATATATATATATATATACAGTAACTATATATATATATATATATATATATATATATATATATATATATATACAGTATATACATATATATATACATATATGTATATATAAATATACATATATATATATATATATATATATAATATATATATATATATATATATACATATATACTGTACATATATATATATATAAACATATATATACATATATACGGTATATATATATATATATATATATATATATATATTTGCCATGTTTTAAAGTGTTACTATGTTCACCCTACCGTTTCATATCGTTTTTATAATTCCTCGAATTACTTTTTCGTTTAGTTCATTATTGCATTATCTCACATATTATTATGTTATTTTTTGTTCTCAAAGTTTCAACTTCATACCTTCTTTGATTACATGTTCCAAAACTTTAAGCAATACAGTATTCTTCATATGTTCCTTAACCTTTATATTATCACTTCAATTCCATACAGTATTCAATTTAACGTAATTACAATTTTGAATATAACTAAAATGTCTGAATTATCGTCTTTAATTATAGCTATAATATTCTTTATTACATGACAAATTTAGGTGAAGTGGGGAACAATATTGATGTTTACAGGTGTTGATATTTGAAGTTGAACGATTGTCCGATTGAGAGAAGTTTGAAGTATAAATCAACTAAACGCATTATTAATGAAATACACACAGTCTCGCCATCATACAGTAGTAACAGTTTCCCTTCCTTGATCTAGATATGCAACACATGGTCAAAGTTCTCCTCGCTTGTTCAACGTTCAAAACCCTACCCTAATACATCGTGATCTCTCAATCATTTTCAAGTTTTATTTGTACAATATTATTCCGGACAGGAATAATTTACCACTTCACGATAATGAACAAGATAGTGAGCGTTTACCAGTCAAACTCAGTTATTCGACATACAGGGGGTCCCTCGAGTTTTGTTAGATACTTCCAGAAATTAAAGATTGAATCATTCTGGGTAAAACTTGTTCTATGCACATGGGCTGTTTGGAACAATATTTACATTATTTTCATTCTGAGCAGCTGTGGATAATATAATTCGTCCTTTTGGCATTCTTCGTCATATTTTAGGCAGATTTTTTTCTAATGGAAAGGGATAGGGAAGAAAATATGCAGTGCATAATATAGGAACGTATCAATACTTCTTAAAGACTCCAACAAATATTTTGTGTTTTTGTTAATTTTTCCGTGACGGTAAGTTGAAAATTACAAATATAACACAACATCGCATATTCAACGCATCGCCATGAGGAGATGAAGAAAGCTACAAAGGAGTTTGTTATGCTTCTGTAAAGTATTTATATCGTATTTCATCATAGACTACTCAGTTGCATATCTATTTAATTCACTTAGAGGAAACAATTTTTTTTACAGAAAATAAATAGCAAAATCGCTAAATGCTGAAGGAGGGTACATGGTATCAGTACTTAAAATACACGCCAAAGAATCCTCTGTAGCTTCCTTCTTCTTCCCGTGATGATGAATCTAAAATACGGGTTTGTGGGTTTCTTGTATTCAACTCATTATACAAGCGAATATGAAGAACGATGTTATGCGTGGTTGTAATCCAACTCGCTTAATTATTTATTCTATAAAGCTCCTTATTTGGGATACTTAGAATCAATTCCTGCTCGACAGGAACATAACTAGAAGTGAAAATTATCTTTCTAAATTACTCAATCACGCTCCAAACACAATAAACACACAGGATAATTACACTAGTTTATTATTATGAACATAGAGGTAAATATAAATGGGGCATCCGGATCTCAACTACAGAGTATGAGTCCAATGTAATACCAATGTGACTTGAAAGAGTTATATAGGTTTTACTCCTTAATTAATAATAATGTCACTTACAAAGCATCAAACATGAAATATACAACGACACAAGATAAACACATAATATATGATGACAATACATATACGGATCAAGTGTATACCGAGAAAAATATTAATTAATAAATTTGGGTAACTGAGTTCGTCTATCAGGTACACACAGGTATGCGCGGCTAGAAAGACAAATACTGTAGGTCGCCGGGCAAGGTAGGCGTCAAAGGCATGAGAGGTTAAGGTCAAAATCAGCAACAAAAGATATAAACTTTGCTTTACTCTGGATGATATGATAATTAAATTTACAATTTAACTATAAAAGAATAATTGTGAATAATCTCTCACACGATACACGGAAAATAAATTCAATCGTATATGAGTTAAAATCACACTCAAAGGGGAACTCAGATTCACCAAACGTATAGTGAAACTATATAGCATAATATTAGCTATTGAAGTAGTGAGTTTGAATAAATTAACAAACTACTATAAATAAGGTCAGACACAGAACAAAGTAGTGACGGATAAATAGCCGGAACGAGGGCTAATGAAGTATAAAATAAAGTACAGACGCAGAACAAAGTAGCGACGTATAGTAACCCGAATACAGGTTGATAAGTATAGAATACTATTCAGACACAGAACTAAGTAGTGTTTGATAAATAGCCGAAATAATGGCTGATGAATACAGGAACGCGTAATCTGAATTCCTAATTTGGTTATGAAAATAATATCATTAACCGGGTAGCGTAATTGATCGGATTATTCACAAGAACTAATATATATATCAGAAGTCTTGAACATAGATTTATTCAATCTCAACGGAATGGGTTTAACTTTTAATGTGGGCGACTAGTTACTCTAAGTGATCTCTTATTAAAATTGGACGTAGCACCGTCCTGAGTTTAAGCATAGGTTTAACCCTTGTCGAGCGGGGGGGGTTTTGGGCTTATTTGGGCATATTCAGGCCCTCCTGAATGATAAATCAAGTATCTACATGAAAAGAAATGTATTCAGCAAAAAATAGGCGCTAAAAGCTTCAAGATGAGACCAGAACGAGCTACGTAGCACTCGTCGTTCTCAGGCAGTGTTACCACCAACATGGGAGTTTAGCGTATAGCGGCATATTTTTTCCCACTACGCTCACTACTGGCAACGCTGCCGGCCTCTAGATAACAGAGGGAACATGAGTCAGTGGGCGGCGGTAAGCCCTGGGAGTCGGCTGTCTGGCCCGCTGCGCTCCCGGCCATTTGCACTCGATTTTAACCCTTTAAAAGCCTAAATAATGCTCCTAACTTGCTGCAAATTGGAGGCGGACTTAAATCCGCCCCCGCTACGAATGGGTTAAGGAAGGAAAATTGCTCTCGTTACACACTTCACTTCGAACTTGGACACTCAATCAGTACTAACACAACTGAATAAAATCTGTGAGCATTCAACAAGTATTACGTATAATATAGAGTATGTAACGTAAGTCAAAAATATAAGAACGATGTTTTTTTGTTTTTTTTTACCCTAGGTGGGCCGAAGTGGGAGAAAAGGAAGGATATGTGTTTAAGGTATAGCGGTAGGAAATTATGAAATATAGTAGGAGAGTAAAAGTTGGTGGGCCTACCACTTTGCTGTTTTAATTTGAGGTTTTACATTTTCGTCTGCCGTGGCAGGTGCTAAGCTACCTAATTATCTTATGTTTAGGTTTTATAATTAGTTTAACATGAGTATTTCAATTTTACAATATTATTTTTGACCTAGTATTTGCTTTACTATTTTTTATAATTAAGGTTTACAATATTACATGGTGATTATTGATGATTTTACCTGGATCTAATAGTCTTTTAGGATATATTTGAATAGGATTAGGTTAAGTATATATAGGTTCAGGCTCAACTTCCAAAGCTTTCAAACTGCTAGGGAAGTTAGCATTGAATTTTCTAATGAGTTCTTGTCTATTTTTAATGTTTTCTACTATGCCTTGGTCTATTGTTTCTAATGTTTGCCAAATTTTCGTTGCACGTTTATGTAATCTTAAATTTAGTGGGAGAATATTGTGCATTTCGTGAAGTTCTCGTGTTGTGTGTGTGTAGGGATATTGAGTGTTTGTAGCATATCTAAGTGCTTTGTTTTGTACAATCTGTAGTTTTCTTTTTGTGTCTTGCTGAAGGCATGGGTGGGTATAGGTGGGTATTCTAATATGGGAAAGACTAATGCTTTGATTAAGTGTAATTTTATTCTGGGGCTTAGGTTTCTAAATCTGAATAGTTTTGATAGGGCGTGCAAGGCTTTATTTTTCCTTTCCTTCACATGACTAATGTAGCTGGTTTGGGATATTTTCAGTCCTAGGGTTTTTCCGCTATTACTGAAGTCCATCACTTCATCACTCACTATGAGTTCTTCATTTCTTCTTGAGCCTATTGGTATTACATTGAATTTATTGGTGTTGGTTTTTATTTTCCACCTTTTTTCATACAAGTTTATTCTTTCTAATTCTTGTCGAGTTTTTATGTTCATGAGATGCTTTGATTTTCTTTCATAGTGATTGACTTGGGTGATATCGTCAGCATAGCTTATGTTAAGACCTCCGAGAGAATGTGGTGTGTCTCTTGTGTATATTGTGAATAAGGTGGGTGACAGTACACTCCCCTGTGGACCCCACAGCTTATGTCAAAGGTGTCACCAAGGTACGAATATATCTTGATCCTGGCCTTTCCGCCCTCTAGAAAGTCGCAGAGGAGTTTTTCAAGAATGACAGGAAGGTTCAGGTGCAAGATTTTGAATTTCAACCCTTGATCCCATACCATGTCAAAAGCCTTGGATATGTCCCGCAAGGCTAAGTGGCACTGTTTTCCGTCTGCTTTGTTTGTGGCTATTTGTTCAGTGATTAATGCGAGTGCGTGTGCTGTTCCTCTGTTTTTCCTAAATCCATATTGGTGTTTGTTATATAAGTTATGTGTTCCCAAGTGATTTCTCAAACGTGTGTTTATTATTCTCTCGAAGATCTTTCCTGGGACCTCTAGGAGTGAAATAGATCGGTAGTTGTTAGGATTATGCGGTGTCTTTCCTGGTTTGGGGATGAGTTTTATGGAAGCTAATTTAAATTTTTCAGGGAAGTATCCCGCTGAGAGTGAGGCATTAAAGATGTTGCAGAGTTTTGTTATTGAGCTTTCGGGTAAATGAGTCAGGATTGTTTTGTTGATCCCGCTCTCCCTCGGGCATGTTTTCTTGGAGCTTTTTATTATTGGTTTTATTTCAGTGTTACTAATGGGTCTTGTAAGTGGGCAGAAGATGTCCAGTCTTCCTAGGTCTGCCTGAGGATGAGGGATGGTACTTCTCCAGTTGTTCAAAATATATTCCTGTACTCTGTCATAGTTTTCATCGTCTTCATTGTCACTATCTTCTTCTTCATTTAGAGTGCGTTCTCAGATGGTTCTGTGTATTCTTTCTTGTTCTTTATGATCATATATCTTGCTGTTGTTTTCGTCAAGGAGGTAGTGTGGCATTGGTGAAATTTTTCCTGATATTGATTTTATTTTCTCCAGAAGGTCTCCGGAGTCGTTGTAGTTATTTGTTAGCTGGGTTATTGTGTTTCCCCAGTTTGTTTCATGCTCTTGTTGTAGTATGTTTTGTAAAGTCGCTTGTAATTGTTTGTATCTGATGTATTGAATTCTTGTCCATCCATGTATAGTAGCATGTTGCCTTAATGTATTATATCTTTCTATTAGTGCTTGGGTTTCTCTGCTAGGAGGCTGTCCTCTTTGTGTCTTGTGTCTTGTTCTTGGAATGTGTCTGTTTGTTGCTTGCGTGATGTTATGGTACCACGTGTCGATTTTTGTGTCTAAGTCTTCAAGTATTGTTTGATTTAAGTTGGTGTGGGTGGCGTTTCTGTCTATGTCAGCTTGGAATTCATCCCAATTTGCCTGTTTGAAGTTAGGTTGTTGGGGGGATGATACTATAATTGGGAGTGTATCTAGTTCTGTGATGATCATTGTATGGTCACTAGTGTTGAATGGTCCTTGTTTGGTTCTTATATTGTGGTATGTTCTATAGTTGCTTAGTATTATGTCCGGTGTTGTTGCTGACTGTGCATTGTGGTATGTGGAGAAGTGTGGTCCTAGGTGTTGAACTGTTCTGTTTTGGATGAGGTGGTGTATTTGTCTACCTGTTGTGTTGGTGTGTCTATATCCTAAAGTGGGGTGGTTAGCATAAAGGTCACCAAAAAGGTAAACTGGAGTGTTTCTTCTGAAGAGAGAGTAATAATCAGGCATTGGGATAGAGTCTACTCGGTGGAATCTGTTGCTATTATTATTGGGCCTGTTTGTGTTTGTAATTGCACTGATAGTGTGTTGGAGAGGTAGTCTCCTACTATTTTGTGTTCTAAATTGTTTTTCATAGCTATTGCTGTTCCGTCCATGAATCTTTCGTGGATGTTTGATTTTATAATTTTGAAGCCGGGAATTCTGATGGAGTCCTCGGATTTTAGTCCATGGCTCTCTAGTGATATTATGTCTGGATCGATTTGTAGGAGTATGTTTGTTAGTTCGTTTTTCCTGGTGTGCCACGTCAAGACATTGTGTTGTATTATTTTGAGTTTTCTTACTATGATTCTTTATGGTTGTTTTGTTTTTGCTTATGATTTTGGTTATGTTTAGGTGGGTTGTGTCTCAGTGATGAGACATTCCTTACGACGTATCTTACGTAAGCAGCATGTCTTTCGTAGTCGGCATGTCTTGATGTTCTTATGCTTGGGGTTACTGGATGTTCTTGTTCTTCATATTTTTTATTGTTGGTTGTTGCTTTTTCTTGGAGGGGAAAAACGTCTTTTCCGTTTTCGTTGGATGTGTTTTCGATGGTTGTTGCTTCTTCTAGGATGGGCACATCGTCTTCTCGGTTGTCGTTGAGCGTGTTTTCGATGGTGTTTTCTTGTTGTTCTTCTTCTTGATGTTCTAGGCTGGGTTCTTCTTGAGCGGAGGTTTCTGATTTTGGTAATCCTGCTCTTTGTATACCTTTGGCTAGCTTTCGGATTTCATCGCTCGTTTCGTGGGTGAAGAATCTATTAACCATTTCTTCTGATTCTTGCTGCGGTGCAGGTGGGATGATTAGGTCCGGTAGTCCATTTACTTTTAGGGTGCTTGAGAGGGTCTCCTGGAGTGTGCCTGGTTTTACTATGTTCATCATGAGTGAGTAGCATAGTATGGTGATATGTCTTGATATGGAGGTATCAGATTCTTGATTTTGGTTTGGCTTGTTTGTGCAATTGTTGTAATTATGGGTCCCTCTGGTAACTGCAGTGCCATAGGATGCTGGATTGTTAGCGCTGGCTTCTTGAATTTGAGTTTCTTTATTTTTTGCAGCTTCTTTCCTAATGGGACATTTCATCGCCATGGTTCTATGATTACCATTGCAGTTGATACACTTCATTTCTTTTGATTTGCAATCTCTCTAAGAACGATGAAAACACAAATAATATATATATATAATTCACCTGCACAGATAGAAGTTAGATTCTCGCACTACGTGAACAAATTGGCAAGGAGAGTCCTGAAAAGGTCTCTAAATTAAGGTTAACTTGAACACTCGCATATTTTATATTACCTTCACAATAATTCCCAAAACATAGTAACACAGAGACACTTAGGGTATGGGTGGTGAGAAGTAATATCCAAGAGAGGGGATCTGGACGACGTAGGACTCGTATTTCCTACTTCGGCTGGACACCAAAGGGAACTGCCTCTCACACACAACTAGAGATGGTCACTTCTAGTTCCTCTAACACACTGCTGGGTCGCCACACTCGTTGGATTTGTTATAGGGAGAATGGCTAGCCCTATTCGGAAGTAACTCCGATACGGTAATATACCCACTAAAAGCTAATGCCATTGGAAAGTATTTCCTCGTGTTTGCCTACCGATCATAAATTTCACGCAGGCTATATTTGGATGATAATTTGAATCCAATTTAATTAATTTCGGACTAATAGGGACATGGGGATTTCGATCTTTTAATTATTGTGAAGTTAATAATCGTCTAAAAATTATAATAAACATAGGAATATATGAACACAGTTATGCTTTCTTTCTTAAGATTACACTCATATTTTTAGAGAGCTTGCATGGGGCAGGATAAATGTTTTTCATGAATTCATCTTTTCCTTGATTTTTAATGTTGCATGCAATGTTTTCTCTACTCTTTTTTATCAGCTATTGTAGATGTAGTCGATTCTCTGCACTGTAGAGGTGGTTCTCTTGGTCCCATCTGTTGAGCTATGCCATTGGCTGTTCATGAGGTATTAACATAAATTCTTCCTCATCATATTTCAAATCTTGTTCTTGGAGTGGGCACCGGTACACCTTGTTTACGTATCTCGGGCCCTGTGATTGGTCCGGGATGGGCCCCTGTGATAGGCTCGGAAATAGTTTATGCTCAATACGTGGCCCTGTATTTGCTGTAGGTCCCGGTAGGTGGCGTTGATAAAGGTGGGTAGACTGCGTTATCTGCGGATCCCATGGAGAACGTGGATTATTCATGCTGGACTGCGTTATTTCTTTCTCGGTCTTCTTCGTTCTTTTGCTCTCCTTTATGTTTGCTATCCTGACTCTGGTTGGTTGAGTCTCTGCTTGGTTTATGAGTGTATCTGAGGGGGTTGCTAACTTGGTTGCTTGCAACCCCGTCATCTCAAACGATATAGTGGAGTTTTATAGAGTTCATTTAAAGTATCGATACCATGCTTCTTAATACACTTTTTAGTTGTTTTTACTATCCCTATCTTAGTGAAGAAAAGTGGGGTTAAAAATGATGAAAAACGTCACATTATATATAGAACATGTTGTATTCAGAATTACTTAATCATTCATATCTAGAAGTATCTACCAAAACTCGCGGTACATCCTGTATGTAGTTCAATTTGCCAACGACTGTAAGTATGTTCAAGTCTTGATGGTATTGTACTGTATATGCAAAGTCTCATTCAAACGTTCAAAGTATCACTCACATATCTAATGTCAGTAATATATTCAAAAATTTGTTTTTAAGTTCAAAGTCTCTTTTACATAATCAAATTGGCATTTTCATATTCATATCATCATATGCAGAAAGTTACTGCCAAATATATAAGTTATTATCTCCGCTGAACTAAGATTGCGGATATTATAGAGTACCGCTGTGTGTGTGTTTGTTTGCCTTTATACTTGTCTGTATGTAAGCATATGATAACCCCCACACCACAGCCCCCCAATGACCGCGAGAATATTTGTTTCTCGACTTCTACGACACTCACTGTACTAATTTGTAGTTACTTACATATGTCACACACACACTTACATTCACAACCATATAATTTATTCAGATTACTCACAAGTAAGAAGCTGTCATAGATCTGTTGTTGCTTTATTTCCTTTGAATTACTTTGTGTTACTTCACCTATATATATCTTTATTAGCTTAAGATTATATTCATACGAGCGCTTACTCCGACACTTTTTTTTTGGCAGCTTGTGAATTAACATTTATAAAAACTCGTCACCTATAAGTATCAACTTGAGTCAGGTCGCCAATGCCAGTGCAAATTACTCCCGAAATGTTGTCAGAATATCTTGTCACTGAAAAGTAGTTAGATAAAGTGGTCGTGTTTAACTTATTAGCATGTGTTTCAGCGTGGGAGTTGTAGGGGAGGTGTGGCAGAGTGGTCTTGCCACTGGACTGGTAATCCAATGGACCCGGGTTCGAATCGCAATATGTCAATGGGAAGATATTATTGGGATAGAATTTGTGCTGTACCTAGTATCAGTGCATTACCACAGCACACCGAAATGCCAAACAAATACCCCCATTGTTCCCTGATTAAATAGCATTGTATGAATATTCCCATATTCAAAAATATGCTAGAGGGGGGCAATGCCTAGTGAGTTAATTGCTCAATAGGTGGCGTTCTGAGAGTGAGGGTCCGAGTCTGTGGGGATGAGACTGTGAAGCGCAGAGGCGAGGCGGCTTCAGAGATGGATTTGCTTCGAGCCGTGAATCTTCGCATGTCTCACTCCCTAGACTGGAGCAAGACCTCACGGGCCTCACCGTGTTCAGCGGTTGAGTGTAAAGGCTATCAGCCTATGCCCGAGAGGGAGTAGTTGGAATATAGACAAAAATAAAAAAAAAGAGTCCGGATCAAAGGTTGTGTAGTATATTAAACGCTCTGACTTTATTTTGCTCAATATAACCTGATTTTGTATCGAAATATGTTATTGATTATGAAAACTTGGTACTAATATGATGCTGACATAGCAGTTTTGCTTTTCTTCATAAAGTATCGAAAAAACAAGCTGCTAAAGCATTACATTTACTGCCAGGTGAAACAAAATACACTATAGCACACTGTAACGGAGATTGCTTGCACTGATGAGAACGTACAGGCGTTGTCAGACATACTTGAAATCTCAAAAAAAAAAAAAAAAAAAAAAAAGAGAGAGAGAGAGAGAGAGAGAGATAGAGAGAAAAAAGAGAGAGAGAGAACAAAAAAAGCCTATGAGCGCTAATTAGTGATTCCTAGTAGCCTATATAATAATAGTTTGACAGTATATCATAATTATCCATATATATCTGTTCACGACTACGTTTTATCATCTGTGTAAAGAAACAGAAAATAAAAAGAACAACACATGAATAAGGAATCTCTCTCTCTCTCTCTCTCCTTCCCTTTAAATTATTACCCTATCTCTTTACCTACCTCCCATGCCTTTTAACTCCACAGATTTAACCTAACACTCTATTTCTTTCCCTTTAGCTTGTCCCCCATCTTTGTATTACCAGCTCTTTTTCATGTGAGGGGAGTTTTTTATTTTTCTGGACCCCCTTCTGCCTCTTGTTTTGCTCTAATAATTTTGAGATTATTATATGTTCACCCCATTAGCTTGGCGATTTAAAGACCTCTCGCACCATTTATTTGGCAATATTAAGATTTTTCGTGCCATTTAGGAGTCGATTACATTTATTTCGACGGGGGAGGGGGGCACTTGAGGGTATAATTGTAAACCTTGTTAGAAGACTTTAGGAAAACAAATAAAAATCCCTCCCCCCCGCCTCTCTTATTATAAATCAACCTCTTTCCTTGTAACAACTATACAAGTTATGTTCTCTAATTATTTCCTAACTGTCTTTCTTTCCTATTGGTATCTTATCAATATCTATAGGTTGTTGTTTTTCTCTCCTTATCTCCCTGTACCACATGATATATTTTATAATTCTGTCTATGTTAATGGAGTCAATACTCAACATATATAACACTGGCTTGTATGTTATATTTATTTTCTTCGTATCTCTCACTTAGACTTTCAATTTTACCTTTAATGATCTATTTCGTTATTTATTAATATTTATATAATTTTAATATTTTAGTTTCCTCCCTAGATTTCCATCAAGCTTCAAAAAATACTCTCAAGACCCCTCTTTGAGATAAATTTGTGCATTTTTCGATACAAGAATGACCTGGCCGAAGGCCGATTCCTCCTAAATTGCAGGCTCGCAGCCTCGCCAGGAAATAATCGACACCTAAATGGCACGAAAGATGTTTAAGAATGGGGTTAAAAATTAGAGAGAAGATGGTCCAGAAAACACCCCCTTAAATGTTGTACCTTTTGCTCTGTGTTACAATATTTCCATTCTCAACCAATTCAAAGGTCACATATAAGTGTCAGATATATAACTTGGTAGGAAAAGAAGTTGACTGTATTTTAGTTTCTATATTTCTATATTTCTCGTCTTCTGTCCTTCCTTTCTTTCATTTTGTTTGCCTTGTTCTATATTTTCTTTTCTTTGCCTTGCTCTAGCATATTATTTTCCTTTATTAGCAATAATTCCGATCTACTGCATACTGTACCCATATTCATTTTATTTTATTAATTTCTATCTCTAAAGATCTATTTTATTTTGTATTAATATTTCGTCTATCTACTGTATATTTTTGCTATCATTTTGTTGCTGTTATATCATAATTTACCTTGCTCTTTCTTTGCCTCTTAGTCCATCTTTGAATCCTAATGTTGGGAGAGAGAGAGAGAGAGAGAGAGAGAGAGAGAGAGAGAGAGAGAGAGAGAGAGAGAGGGAAAGAGACTAAACTTAATTTTGTATAATGTACAGTAACAATAAAATATAGTATACAGCGTAACAAAAATAATCAAATAAAAACAAATATGTTAGAATTGTAGGAGACGTAATACAAGGATAAAGATAGCGGTAGAAGAAGAAAATAATGCAAAAGTTAATAAATATTCCAATACAGTTGGATGTGGACCTGTTACTGTATATTGCGACTAGATATAATAATGCTGGATAAGAAAATAAACGATGTGCATTGGATATAAACAGTAAATCAAATTAGGTAAAGGTGAGAGTCTCGACAAGGATATTCAACTGGGCACACAAAAGAAATAGAATGAAATATTTTGTGGTATAGGATCATACCATTAGGAACTGAGAGAGAGAGAGAGAGAGAGAGAGAGAGAGAGAGAGAGAGAGAGAGAGAGAGAGAGAGAGAGAGAGAGGGGGGGGGGTACTATTATAGAGTAATACCTATAGACAATTATACAGTAGAGTGTAGAGTTATATTGAATTTGTTTCATTTTACAATTCAATCATTTCTGAGAGCGAGAGTGAGATAGAGACATTATTATAACCAGAACAAGGGTAGAGCTAGAGGTAGAGCAGGAGCAGTCGAGCTAGAGATTAAACGAGAAAGTAAGAGATTGACCATGAGCGGTAGAGAGTGAGACAGAACCTAGATGTTGAAACAGAGCAAGATATAGAAGTGGAAAGAAAGGTAGATATATATAGTGAGCGAGGGAGGTCTAATCAGCGCAAGAGAAACAGGTAGAGACAGAGATAGAGCAAAACAGGTAGAGATATAGCAAGGGGGATGGAGAAAGAATGTGATAAAAAGATACAGAGAAAGAGATGGCGGTAGACTCGGGTAGAGTTAGAAATGTTGAGATAGAGCATGAGAGGCAGACACAGATAGAGATAACAGGAGATAGAGGAATGAAGACAGAGGTAGAGGGATTGAGGTAGACCCCTTTGGTGTGAGTAAGGCAAGTACAGTATTTTAGGGAATAAGACGAAGGCTTCATTATAAAACAAGAGGTAAGAGAGAGAGAGAGAGAGAGAGAGAGAGAGAGAGAGAGAGAGAGAGAGAGAGAGAGAGAGAGAGAGAGAGAGAGAGGGGGAGGGGGGGCTTTTTGGTGTGATTGTGTAAGTGTTTGAGGAATTAGATAAGGGAGGGTAGGTGTGGTGGAATAGTCTTACTACTGGACTAGTAATAAGTTCCGGGCTCAAATCCCAATGTGTCAAGTGAGAAGATATTATTGAGATGGAATTTATGCTGTGGTTGTTTCAGTATTGTTACAGAGCCTACCGACATGACATAACAAATACCCTCTCAGTTAACATTATATGAATATTCCCATAATCACAAAATGGAATGGTTAGCAGTGCCTAATGAGTGAAAAACTCAAAAGGTGGTGTGTGAAAGAGGGAGTTGTCCGAGCTTATGATATGACACGTCAAAACAGTGGCGAATCAGCTTCGAGACGTAGGAGCTACAATGGGCAAGGTCTGAGACAACCAGGCGCCAAAGGGCTACGATGGTAAAACCAAGAACGAGTCGGCTGTAGGCTAATACTCGACTTTCTCATTGATTTACTACCAATCTTAAGTACGACCTCCTAACTTCATTGCGTTGAGCAATCTATTCTACAGTCATTGGAGGTATAGTTGGAATATATATATATATATGTGTGTGTGTGTTTTTGTGTGTGTGTGTGTGTGTGTGTGTGTGTGAGTATAAAACAAGAGGAAAGATTGCAACAAGTACCTTGGTGTTACACTGTGACAAGCAAGGTCTTCGTTCATATCTTATTGATATGAATTCGGGGTCACCTGCTAAAAGGTCAGAGACATGCGCAATGTGGGTTCACACACATGAAGTCAACAATTGTGCAGATTCTTGTGGTTTGCTGGCTTGAGTTTTGAGAACTACTTTGGCTCCTTGGGATTTCTGTGACTATCATCAACCTGTTGTCCGGACATACCCAGTTACAGAGAGCGCTGCCAAGTGTAGTGGGTAGGCTTCCCCCCATCTACCCTGTAAACTCATCAATGAAACAAGTATGTGTGCTGGCACCTTCATATTCCAACACTTGTATTGACTGGTTACTGGGCCAGGCAATCATTTGTAGACTTATACTCAAGCCGCACATTTGGTGACAGTTTTAGGACCTTGACCTTAACTTTGCGGATGCATCACTGGAGATTCTTACACTTGCTCTTGAAGCACTACATGAGTAGTCGGAGCCCCTGGATCTAGAGGTTTCTTGGACTGAGACTAAAGTTCAAGTATTTAGTGGCATTTTGGATGAAACATGTGTCTGTACCTGCTTATGGCAACAACATTAATATTGTTATTACATTTCTTTATTTTGAGAGATCTGTAACAATGCTGAGTCAGGCCATGATGTTTTTTGTCAACTCAGCTTAGCATATGGTGCTATGAGATGTCTCAACTGGTTATGTGGGAATAGCGATGCCTGTGCAGAAGGAACAAGTTCGAACCTTCAAGACACTAGTGCTCCCTGACTATTTACATGGCTGCTACACATAGACACTCAAAAGTTATTTGGAGAGATGCATCAACTCCTGTGGTACCAAGTATCTTCACAGGATCATGGGATACTGTTGGTATTTTCACATATCAAACCAGCATTTACTCTCTGAAACTGATTCAAGATATATTGTGTTTATGGTTTGAAAGCGCCAGCTTCAGAAATATCTGCACATGGCTCACCTTAGTGAAGTTAACCCTGCCCATGTTGTTGTCTTGGTGGGTAACAACCCTGGATGACTATGTAACTCATGACTGAGGACAGTCGAGTGAGTTTTCATGTCAGAAACTGCTTGGGATAGGCCGAGCCATGCCCTGGGATGTTGCTTGGAGAGACACCCAAGAGTAGAGTCAGAGGGTGAATACAGGTACGTGCAATGATGGCGTAGGACCCCACTGACTGATTGAGGCATTGAGGTAAAGACATACAGCAAAAGAAGTTGAGGTAGAGGGAGAGGTAGATAGAGAAATAGAAATAGAGGTAGAGAGAGAGAGAGAGGTAGAGGGAGGAGGTCCTTTGGTGTGAGTGTGGCAGTATTTCAGGGAATTAGGCTCCGGCCAGACAGTTACGGCCGCCCTGCCACTATCTCTACCTCTCTCTCTCTATTCCTCCTTCCTCCTTCTATCTTCTTCGTTCTTTCTTAAAACTTCTTTTATTCTTGCTTCTTCTTCCATCGTTCTGTTTTATTCACTTCATTTGCCTCCTATTTTATTCCTTCTTTAATGTCCATATTGTGGTACCCTCTCGTCGTTCGTATTCTTCCTTCTATCTTCTGTCTGTCTGTCTCTCTCTCTCTCTCATGACCACCTTCTTTGTTCTGTCTTTTTCATTACTCTTCATCTTATCTTTCGTCACCTCGTTCTAATCTCTCCTTACCCTTTCAATCATTCTCCGTGTATTTCCCATATTTACCTCTTTCTTTCGTTTTCTCCTCCTTCTTCCTTCCTTCATTTTATCTTGTATATATTGCTTATGCCTTCTTTCTTTCTATGTTTAGTATTTGTATTCCATAGTTCTTCCTTCTGACTATCTTTCTCCTTCCTTCTTTCTTTTATCCTTGTTCTTCCCTTCCTTATTTTAGCTTCCTATGTGCTACTTTTATATCTCATTTGCTTCTCTCATCCTACAACCCTCATTTTCTCTAGCTTCTTGTTCCTACCTATATCTTTCCTCCTTCATCCTTCCTTCTCTCTCAACTTACTTTATTCTTTTATCTTCTACTTTTATTGTTCGAGATATATTATTTTCTTCTATACTGTATAAATATGAACGCTTAATGGCATACACCATTGGTGCACATATAAACAGTGTTATTCGGTTTATCTAGTCATATTAGAACACATAAACGATTGGAACCCTCTTAATGTGTACCTTTTTTTTTATTATTAAGGGGGGGGGGGTGTTCTGGACCCCCTTCTCCCTCATGTTTAGCCCCATTTATTTCAGATTTTTAGACGTTCGGCCCATTAGTTTGGCGATTTTAAGACCTTTCACCCTATCTTTTTATTTTCAATATATAGTCCTTTCACGCCATTTAGGTGTATTTTCTTTTTCCTGGTGAGCGATAGCAAGCCTGTAATTTTGAAGTAACCGGACATTTTTCTACCAAAAATGTTACAGATGTATCTAGAACGGGGATCTTAGTGATGTTTTATTTAAGTTAATGGAGGTCTAGAGAGGAAACTAAAACAAAAAAATAATACATACAGATATAACCAATAAATAAAGTCTTCCACCTTAAGGGTTCATTTTTACAGTTTACTTTCTTTTTCTACCTTCTTTGTCCATCCAATGCCGCCTTTATATCTCACACCCTTCCTGCTTATTTATTAATTTTCCACTTTATCTCTGCCTTGTTTAATGTGCCTTCATTATTGTTTCTTCTTCCTTCATTCTTGTGTTTTCGATTTTGTTTTCAATTCTCCGTCATTCTTCTTCTTCTTCCCCTTTTCTTTCTACATTGCTTGATTTGTCTTCTTATTTTCCTTCTTCCTTCCTTCTTGTATTTTTCGACTTTTCTTTAATTCGCCGTTTTTTTACAGCTTCTTTCCTTTCCTTCCATTTTGTATTATTATTTTATTTTATGTTGCAGATGACAGAGTGCCATTGCCATTAACAATAACTTGTCCTTACATTATTATTTGGCCCTAGTACGGCTTTCATTCCTCTAATTTATCTCACCCTCTTTCCTTTTTTATCAACTCCTGTATTTTATTAGCCATTATTATTTTGCATATCTTTTTCTACTGTCATCATAATTTGCTGTCATTCTTCATTCGGCTTTCATCTTGCCTTTCTTCTATCATCCATCTTTATTATATTACTTCTTTTTGCCTTTTGTATCCTTCTTGATTGTATTATCCGTCATATTCTTCTCAACCTCTGTATTCTAGCATATCTCTCCATTTTATCATTCAACGTTATTCAATTATTTATCTTGCCTTTATTAGTATTCTTAATGGTATCATCCTTCACCTTTCTATCACCTTCTGTGTTCTATCCTTTCTCTCAATTTTATCTATCTTCTTTTTTTTTTGTATCATCCTTCCGTCTTTTTTATATAATTTGTATATATTTATTAATTCTTCATCTTACTATCATCCTCTTTATCTTTTTATTGAATCATCCTTCATCTTTCTATCATCCTCTTTATTATGTACTCCATCATTATTGAATCATCCTTCATTTTTCTATCATCCTCTTTGTTCTATCATCCATCTTTATTGTATTGCCCTTCATCTTTCTACCATTCCCAGAAGCTGGGTGTACTCAACCGCCTCCGGGAGTTCTTTAACGTTGCGCAGCTTCTTGCTCTGTACAGGGGCACAGTGCGTCCATGTATTGAGTATTGTTCACACGTGTGGGGAGGATCCTTTCACACAACACTTCTAGACAAAGTAGAAAATAAAGCCTTCCGTCTCATTAACTCACGTCCACTCACCAATTATCTGCAGTCTCTCTCTCTTCGTCGCAATGTTGCATCTCTCTGGCTATTCTGCCGCTATTACAATAATACGTGTTCCTCAGAGCTCTCTCAGTGTATACTACCCCCTGTTCGTAGAGCACAAAGCACCCGTCTTGCAACACAATCCCACCCCTATTCTGTGCAACTCTCCAACCCAGGAGTGAAACGTTATTCTCAATCTTTCTTCTATTCAACAGCTGATCTCTGGAACTCTCTCCCAGAATCAGTCTTTCCCTTATCCTATCACTTAAATTGCTTCAAACTCCTTTTGTCCAGGCATTTTGGCTCGAACGTCCCTTGATTTTGGCCCTGTCACTCTTTCAACCCTGAGGGAGGCACTCGTCACAGGCAGTTCTACATTTTGACTCCCTCAATCACATAACACAAACTCTTTGTTCTATCATCCATCTGTATTGATTAATTCTTCATCTTTCTATCAACCTCTTTATCTCTTTATTCAATCATCCATCTTTATTGTATCATCCTTCATCTTTCTACCATCCTCTTTGTTCTATCATCCATCTTTATTCTTTAATTTTTCATATTTTTATCATTCATAATTCTTGTATCATTATATTTATATATCATCCTCTTTATTCTATTATTTATCTTGCTTTTATCCTTCCTCTATATTCTGTCATCCCTCTTTAGTGTATTATCACTATGTCGTCATGCATAATTCTTCATATCTTAATGCATTCTTCTATCACCCTTCCTTCCTTCCTTCTACCGTCCCTCTTCCTGCTATATTCTGTCTATACGTCATTCTTCGTCCTCGTGTGATAGTTATTGCTCTTTCGCCTTTATACTTGTCTCTCCTCTTTTTCCTGTTTCTATTTCATACAACTTCCTTCTCACTTTCATCGATAATCGTACCGTACTCATGTCTTCGTGTTTTCTTATTTTTAGACCCCTTTTTATTTCTTCCTTTTTATGCTTGCCCAATGACTCTCCTTCTCTCTCTCTCTCTCTCTCTCTCTCTCTCTCTCTCTCTCTCTCTCTCTCTCTCTCTCTCTCTCCTGCCTTTTCGTTTCTGATTTTCCTCTACCTTATATCTAGCTTTCTTAGTTCCGTTTCTATTATTTTGGTTACCGTACGTATTTTGTCTGGTTACCATTTTCCCATGTTCCAGATGTTCAGTTATTCTCTCTCTCCCAATATTTGTGTCTGAATTATTTTTGTCTATGTATATTTTCTTTGTTTACTGCTCTTTTAATTCTCCCTGTCGTTTCTTCCTGCACCTCCATCTGTATCTCTATCCAACTGAGATCTTGGGTGGGTCCTTCTTACTCTGGGTCCCTTCCCTACCGCAGATATTATTCTCTTTATGTCTGTCTGTCTGTCTCACTATCACTCTCTCTCTCTCCCTCTCTCTCATTGTGTGTGTGTATGTGTGTTTGTGTGTGTGCGTGTGCTTGTGTGTGAGCTTTATTACATAGCGCAATTAATGAAGGAACACAATATTTGTTTTGATAATAATCCATGCACCTAAAAATGTAGTTAGGGATGTGCTTGATGTTATATTGGTACTACTTAAAATACCCGCGCTACCACCAATTACCGACCAGACCAACCAGACCACACTAATACACTAATAATACAATGGGTGGGATAAATAGTTTACTGTTTTGGTTATTGATACACTCACGTCCCCTTGGCTCATCCCTACATTCCATAGCATCTAGGAAAATTCAGGCTAGGCTGGAGACCCTTTAGTAACAGAGGTAGACCAACTTTCTCCACGTTGGTGCCACTGGCTTCATTATTCACGATTTACATTAAACTATATCCATACCCTTAATACATATTGGACAATACTGGTACATCATACATATTTCCACCTTTGGATCTAATTTTGGTATGATAAATAGTATCACCTAATTGTTTGATAATTACGGCACCAAAATGGCGTTCAAACAAAAAGATGCTCGATCTCTCCTGCTATAGTATCTCGTGGCTAGGCCTCTAGGTAATTTTAAGACCAAACAAAGAGTTATAACCAATTCCTCCTCACCACAATCGCGTACCCGATTGACACGAGTTCAATCTAAAAACAAATCCTGGCTAAAAAAAAACATGAACACCAGCATCGCGAATGAATCAGAAAGCATAATTACTGCGATGTGAAGGATTTAGAATATATCTATCTCTTTGACTCCAAAAATCTGTCCTGGGTTTATCAAGATTGTCTAGTTACAAATAATAATGATAATAATAATAATAATAATTAAAGTTGCAAGCAACGTTGTCCGGGGTTGGACGGTTTTGCAAGCAGGGTATTGTGTTTGATACAAATGCTGTGTCACAGATATCAAAAGATCATTTAACTTATCGGGCATGGAGAAACTACAGAAGGAGCAGATTGTGCAAACAAACAAGAGCGAGAGAGGGAGAGATTGGCTGTAAAAGGGATCTGCCTCTATCCGTTTAGTAACAGAGTTGTAGATATGTGGAATAGGCTACCGAGTGCTATAATGGGATCAAGAACAATAGAGCTTCAACTTGAAATTAGATAGAACGAGATGGGTTGGGTGTGAAAGGGATCTGCCATGTGTAGGTCAATCGGCTCTGGAGACTCCCGTTTTCTTATTTTTTTATTTTCTCATTTGTGAAGGAGAGGGAATATGGCGAGAGAATAGGATGTCGTAAACGTAAGGAAGATAGCGATAAATATGAGAGAGAGAGAGAGCGTGGGATGCGTTGGGTGTGAAAGGGATCTGACATGTGTGGGCCAATCGACTCTTTGCAGACTCCGGTTTTCTTATGTTCTCATTTGTGAGAGAGAGAGAGAGAGACTAGGATGTCATAAATGTAAGGAAGACAGATAAATGAGAGAGTTTTTATGAGATGGGTTGGGTGTGAAAAGGATCTGTCTTGTGTGGGCCAATTGGCTCTCTACAGACTCCCATTTTCTTATGTTCCTATTTCTTACAATTGTGTTTTGGTTGCAGGTATATGATAACATGGGTGTATAGTAAGTAGTATAAATAACAGGTAAAGTTTATGAGATGGGTTGAGTGTGAAAGGGACCTGCCTTATGTGGGCCACTTGACTCTCTGCAGACTCCCATTTTCATCTTGGTTGCATGTGTAAGGGATCTGCCTCATTTGTACTGGTGTGCAAACAAACAAGAGCGAGAGAGAAAGAGATTGGCTGTGTAAGGGATCTGCCTCTATTCGCTTGGTAAAAGAGTTGTAGATATGTGGAATAGGCTACCAAGTGCTATAGTGGGATCAATAACAATGGAGCTTCAACATAAAATTTGATAAGACAAGATGGATTGGGTGTGAAAGGGATCTGCCGTGTGTGGGCCAACCGGCTCTCTGCAGACTCCCATTTTCATCTTGGTAGCATCTGTAAGGATCTGCCTCCTTTGTACCAGTGTGCAAATAAGAGAGAGAGATTGGCTGTGTAAGGGATCTGCCTCTCTCGTAACAGAGTCATAGATATGTGAAATAGGCTACCTAGTGCTATAGTGGGAGCAAGAGCAATAGAGAATTTAAAGATAAAATCAGATAGTCATATGGATGAAATGGGATGTATGTGAAAGGGATCTGCCTTTTGTGGGCCACTTAAGTCTCTCTGCAGATTCCCATGTTCATCTTGTAAGGGATCTGCCTCATTTGTACCGGTGTGCAAATAAACTAGCGACAGAGAGAGACTGGGTGTGTAAGGGATCTGCCTCTATTCGTTTAGTAACAGAGTTGTAGATATGTGGAATATGTGGAATGTAGGCTACCGAGTCTTATAGCCAATCGGCTCTCTGCAGACTCCTGTTTACTTATGTTCTCATTTGTGAGAGAGAGAGCGAGGCTCCCTATTTCCTGTTCTCATGCACTAGTACAGTATGTCGTAATCGTAAGGAAGACAGCGATAAATAAGAGAGAGAGAGAGAGAGAGAGATAACTCAACACTCAAACAAGCACAAACATAGCTACACAAGACCATCACACATGCACACACACGCCTATCTAGCGACGAACTGTCCTGTTTACATTATCATACACACTCCCCCCATCCCCATTCCATCACTTCGTATGTACGATATTATTTCCGTCTTGTTTACTGTGTATGGATTAAGTTATTGGTGTTCACTCTTGACATATGTGTCCTGCTACTTCTGTATGCATACATAATAGCATGAAAGTGATCAATACGCGCATATGAAGCTATGTATCTCGTATATCAGGGTTCTCTTCCCTTCCATCGGTCCACCCCTTATACCTCCCTCCCTCCTCCCTATCCCATATGTGTAAACATTATATTTTAGCTTTCCGAAGGTAAATACGTACTTCCGATAAATATCTAGCCTTGTATTTAAATCATGAATCCTGTTTAATGTCATTATTTAATAGAAACATGTGTAAGGGTTACATTTTTTTATACACAGGATAAGATAAGCAAATACAAACCTCAGCAGAGCATAATCATTGGTGATGAGAGGGTAGTTGTAGGCAGTGTTGCCAGTTGTACCGCTACATATTACCGCTAGATGTAGAGCTATATTTACTTCAGTTTAGTAGCCATTTTTTCATATCTAGAGACATTTACTCGGGATAATTTGAAAATTTCAGACATTCTAGTTATATTACATTGTAAAATTTGCAAAACAAACATATCAAAACTCTTTAGGAATTGCAGCATTGTTCTACCATTGTTTAACTATGTAGCAACGTGCTAGCGACTTTTGAGAAAGGATCTAGCGGTGTTTTGGGATAACACTTAGGCAGTGTTGCCAGTTGTATCGCTACATATTACCGCTAGATGTAGAGCTATTTACTTCAATTTAGAAGCCATTTTTTCATATCTAGAGAGATTTACTAGGGATAATTTAAAAATTTCAGACATTCTAGTCATATTACATTGTAACATTTGCAAAACAAACAAACCAAAACTCTTTAGAAATTGCAGCATTATTCTAACATTGTTTGACTATGTAGCAACATGCTAGCGACTTTTGAGAAAGGATCTAGCGGTATTTTGTGGAGACATACTGGGAGGGTGGGATAGAGGTGGTGGTTGCAGAGTTGCCAGTTGTAAAGCTACATATTACCGCTAAATGTAGAGCTATTTACTTCAATCTAGCAGCCATATCTTTTATATCTAGAGACATTTACTAGGGATAATTTGAAAATTTCAGACATTCTAGTCATACTACATTGTAAAATTTGCAAAACAAACAAACCAAAACTCTTTAGAAATTGCAGCATTATCCTAACATTGTTTGGCTATGTAGCAACATGCTAGCGACTTTTGAGAAAGGATCTAGCGGTATTTCGTGGTAACAGTTTAGGAGGGTTAAAATACGAGTCACACGGGCAATTGCCAAAACTTTAAAGGTCCATATCATTGTTATTAAACTAAGCATTTGGCAAAGGGAGGAATTGTTAAAAACCTTAGCCAATACTCTGTCATTCACCAAAAATAAATTTGAATTTATCATTATTATTTGGTAGGGTAGGTATGTATAGGCAGGTTGGCTAAATAATTGCTGGAATTCGTAGGGACTCGACCGGTTTTGAGAGATTTAAATAAAAAACAAATTATAGATCTGAATAATAAAGAGATTATGTTATTAAGCAAAACTGGGGGATGCGTGGAAGCCTATAGAGACTGTAGACGGTAAACTTTGTGTGGGTAGCGAATTCGGTTTTAAAGTAATTTAAGAATAGACAGTTTTCAATGCTACGGCCAAACTATTCCACCCATTTATATTTTGTGGGTATCAAAACGTTCGGAATCGCGAGCCTCACCCAACTACGCAAGCATGGCTCTGATGATCGGCGTAGTTTTCAAGATGTGGAATTTTAAGTGGAATTCGAGGTTTTTTCAAGATTGCCGGAAAAAACCCACGTGCAAAAGCAAAACCTTCTCTATAAAATTTGCGGAGCATTAGTAGGGGAGTGCGTATGCCAAAGCCCAGTCGTTTCCTGTGAGTGGGAGAGACGGTATTTAGGCGTCAAGTTTTTCGGGAAATCGGCTGCCACGGGCCTGTTTGGCCGCCATGCCGGATGTTTAGCATATCAAAAGTTGCCCAATACAAAAACGCACCTCTTGTGAAAGTTTGATCCCGATCCAAAAAGCGGTTCTGGAGTTATTGCGTCGAAACCGGCGCGTAAGAAGAATTTGGATGAAATCCCAGGTTTAATGATTACAATAGGGGTTCCCCGTAGGGGACGAACCCCTAATAATAATAATAATAATAATAATAATAATAATAAAATAATAATTGTGATAATAATAATAATAATTGTAGTATTTATTTTCTTATCTCGAATATACTACTAGAGTGGGGGATAAATCGAGTCATTTAGAAGTTCGTATACTTTATTTAACAAACTTGCTACTACACTAATAACGGTTTCTCTGTTCGGGCCGAGATGTGTTCAAGACACGGATTGAATATTACGTCGATCCAACATAGGTTGTACTTTGGAATCCGAGAACTCCCGTTACTCCCTATTTGAATTCCCGATATTCAGGTATTGACTTAAGTCGGCTTCGATCCAAAGGCACGTTATTAGTTTCTACAATAATAAGGTTTTTACCGAGCCCTGCTGTGTCTACTATAGAGACCAGAGCATTAATGCATCATACCTTTACTTACTTATCTAAACAAGGGTTATATCTCTAAACTAAACTTCGAAATTATATTCTTTTACCGGGCCTACTATGTCTACTCCAGAGACCAAGGCGTTACTACATAATATGACCTTTCAATTAATATATCCTCTTAACCATATACAATTCATTTACTCATATGACCAGGGCGTATTTACAATTTTACCTCAATTGCCCTTCTGAATACTCTTTGATTATATAATGTCCTTGTTACTTCATACATTACATGTCTTCAAAATGACCAGGGCGTTGTTACAAGATACCTCTAAATACTCTTGGATTATATATATATATATACACGTAATCCTATTACAAAACAATTTATCTTTACATCTATCACCTGGCCAATAATAATTTTTAACCTAATGTAAGTGGCACCTCAATAACTCTACACGGCCAAGGTTCTACGCTTTTATCCCTCTACATAGATTCTTATGATTACAATCCTATCCTGGACTTAACACCCGTACCGTTTAACACAGATCGAATATTCCTTTAACTATGATAACAGATAATGTTTCCTTAGTAACCAAAGATTTCGTTGATCATACGGACTAGTGTCCTTCCTACCTATTTCTCAAACTAAAGCTGGTCTAATGGCAACTATTATTTGTTCCCCTGAGCCTTATAGTTGCGTGTCTATCTTCAAGAATTATTCCCTTTTACTTTACTATTAATATCTATTTGCTGTCCTAGCAGATCCTATACTAGCTATAACTAATCGGCATGGAGCCTTCTCTAACAAGAATATCTATTTTCCTCTTAACACATCATCATTTCATTTATCAACAAAAGTCTAGTATCTTTTCTCTTTAGTCTGCCCTATAAGGACACATCAGTTATTTAAGGAACCACTAGGTTAGTCAAGCACTTTCTCTCTTTTTCTTTAAGTCTGGTTCGGGCCCAATATGGGTCCTTAAAAAATATATATATTGTCTGTTATTTAAGTGTATGTGCTGGAACTGTTTTACCACCACAGAGCTGGCCAATAGCTCTTCTGGAAGTTCTCGCTCCCGTCCACTATTTGTCGTCCCTCTTGAATCGATTGGCTGTGAGTGTGTAGGCTAGCGATGTGACGACAGGCGGCCGGATACTGAAGGTGTATCCGCCTTGTGGGAGAGAGCGAGTCTAGTCCAGGAGTGGTCTTTACTGGAACATTTGGTGGGGGCAGGGTAGCTGGAATGGTTGGCTCCAAGTTCCCTTTTGTGCCCAAGCGAGAGAGGGTAAGTGGGTTGTAAGAAGCTAGCCCAGTGAGTTCCGAGGGGTGAATGACCCCAGTAACCCTTCCCACCCTTCCTTTATAGTCCCGCCTCCCGCTCTCCTGCTCTGTGATTCCTGAGCGGATCGCGTGGCCGCCCGCTCGCTTTGAATTCTCGCTCTCCCCACCTCCACTCTTTTCTCTTCGTAATAAGTTCCTGGAAGCTGGTTGCAAATGTTTTTCAGTGGCTTACGGGAGTATAGGGCTGGCACCGAGGTATTAGACCTATTGCAACCAGAGGAAAATGTCCGGGAAGAGAACGAGAGCGAATTTATAGGTGAGGTTGTATGTTCAGCGTGTGCTCCGAAAATGGAGGCCGCTGATTGGCCGGCTGGGGAGGTGAGTCGTGTTGACGTTCAGAACTGTCAAACTCAGCTGGCGAGGCGAGCAAGTAAAAGGGAGCGCGGTGATTGGTGGATGGCCTTTCTACTTTATCAATATTAATATTAATTAACAAGAATTAACGTGGCATTTCTGTAAATATCCTGCTGAACATTAATCTTGATGCGGAAACCTCAAAAGGCCTACCGGTATTCAATGTTTGCTCATGAATATAATTTCAAGGCCACTTGGTGTATGGAAGTCGAGTGCACCATCTGTGACACACTCTTTTGAAAACTTGGCCTCTACGCTGTAAAAAGTTTGTGTACAATATAAAACACATTGATGTAATAATACTGCTACATGTTTTAAAGCCTATTGATTTTAACATATACTGTATAATGTTTCTCTAAATTTTCATTCATTATAGAACACAAAGGAAAACACAGGAATGCGAACAGCAACAGGCCGACTGGTCCTGTCTAGGCTGCTCGTTTTCAAGTATGTGAGGGGTGGTTTCCATAAAGGTATTAAGAACATAAGAACATAAGAAAATGGGAGTCTGCAGAAAGCTGATTGGCCTAAGCAAGGCAGATCCCTGTCCCACACAACCCCAATTACAAAGCCCAATTATAGGCTGAACACTCTAATACCCTGAGGATCATCTTACCAAAACGGTTAGAGATTAACGCAGGATTACGGGGTCTGCAGAGCGCTGATTGGCCCAACCCTGCTGATCCCCCTTCACACCCAACCCTTCTCGTCCATATGCTTATCCAATTTTATCTTAAAGCTCCCTATCGTTTTTTATCCCACTATAGCACTTGGTAGTCCATTCCACCCATCTACAACTCTGTTACCAAACCAATATTTGCCTATATCTTTTCTGAAACGAAATTTATCTAATTTGAAACCATTGGTACGAGTTCTTTCGCTATCACTGAGCTTTAATACATTTGTCATGTCCCCTTTGTTAATCCCACTAACCCACTTGAACACCTCTATCATATCCCCTCTAACTCTGCGTCTCTCAAACGTATTTTGACACACATTACAATCATGCATTGAGTTATTGCAAGTTATTGTAGCAGCTTATTCTAAATGTTTACGACTCGGTTGGAAAACATCTGACTTGAATCGTTGTCCTATACTCTTGAAATTATGGATCATTTATGTGTTTTAAATGTTTGAAAAAGTGTACAAACCGTACTCTCATGAACAAGTGTACATACCGTTATCTCATGATTTTTTTTTCAAACCGTTAACTCACAAGCCAACTACTATTCAAGCATCACCAGCATGCATTGCTCTATCAAGTAATCCAAATAATCTCAAGCAACCTATGGCATCATCATCAACCTATGAGGTCCCAATCAATATATGATGTCACGAGTATTAACATTAAGAGCTATATATGCTGTCACAGCAAACCATGACACCACAAACAAACCATGACATCACAAGCACACCATCATATCACAAACAATCCATCATATCACATACAAACCATCATATTATAAGGAACCATTACATCACAAACATATCAATATACATTATATCAAACTAAAACCAACACATCACAAGCAATCCATGACATCACATTACACACAAACCATTATATCACAGGCAAACTATGGCATTGCAATTAAAGCATGAGATCACAAGTTACACATGTCACAATCAAAACATGACATCACAACAAACCATGCCATCACAAGCAAACCATGACATCACAAGCAAATCATGATATCACAATCAAAACATGATATCACAAACAAACCATGACATCACAAGCAAATCATGACATCACAATCGAAACATGACATCACAATCAAACATGACATCACAAACAAGCCATGACATCACAAACAAACCATGACATCACAAACGAAGCAATACATCACAATCAATCCATGACATCACAAGTAAGCCATGATATCACAAACAAGTCATGGCATCACAAACAAACCATGCCATCACAAGCAAACCATGACTTCACAAATATACCCTGACATCACAAGCAAATCATTACATCACAAGCAACCCCTGACATCTCAAGCAAATCATGACATCACAAGCAAACCATGACATCTCAAGCAAACCATTGCTTCACAAGCAAACCATGACATCACAAGCAAATCATGACATCACAAGCAAACCATGATATCACAAGCAAACCATGACATCACAAGCAAACCATGACATCTCAAACAAACTATTGCTTCACAAGCAAACCATGACATCACAAGCAAACCATGACATCACAAGCAAACCATGACATCATAATCAATCAAACCATGACATCTCAAACAAACCATTGCATCACAAGCAAACCATGACATCTCAAACAAACCATTGCTTCACAAGCAAACCATGACATCACAAGCAAATCATGATATAACAAGCAAACCATGACATCACAAGCAAACCATGACATCTCAAACACACCATTGCATCACAAGCAAGCCATGACATCACAAGCAAGCCATTACATCACAAGCAACCTCTGTCATCACAAGCAAACCATGAAATCACAAGCAACCTCTGACATCACAAGCAAACCATGACATCACAAGCAACCTCTGATATCACAAGCAAACCATGACATCACAAGCAACCTCTGATATCACAAGCAAACCATGACATCATAAGCAAACTATGATATCACAAGAAAACCATGACATCACAAGCAAACTCTGACATCACAAGCAAACCATGACATCATAAGCAAACCATATTACAAGAAAACCATGCCATCACAAGCTAGCCTACATTATAATTATGAGTGAACCACATCACAAGCAAATCAATTATGTCACAAAATGTCATAAAATCATACAGAAATCATTACGACGCCCCCCCCCCCAAAAAAAAAACATAAAACAAAAAAACAAACACACAGAAACGAAACAAAATAAATAAATTATAAATAAAACATAATAATAATATTAATAACAATAATGACTTCCTAAGCCGTGTGCGACGTCACCTCCAAAGTATTACACTTTAATTATGTCACAAGAAAACCACATCACTATGAGGCTATACCATCACAAGCAATCCATGTCGTCAGAAGCAAATCAATACAACACATAAAACCATGACGCTTTAGGCAGTGCGCAACGTCACCACCGCGTCATGATCGCCACAGCTCTAGGGTCACCAACGGATCATCCCCCTCGTAATCCCTGCTACGGCCCTACGATATTTCCAGAGCGCCCTTCAGCCTTCTACCCTGTTACCGGGAAGAGTGGACACATATTTATGTAGATATTTATGTATGTGTAACTCAAAGGACGGAAAAAATATATATAAACAAAAATATATAACAAGTGGGAAAAAACATGCAACCCGAAAGAGGTGGAAAAACTTGGATGTAAAACATCGTGATTAAACATTTATAAATATTTTAGCGTGTGCATGTCTGAAAAAATATATATATAATGATAATAATATCAGAACAAATCCTCCCGCGATTTGAATGCCAGCAAGGGCTTCGGTGCAACGCTAGAAGGCCTGCAATTTCCCCAAGCCGACCAGCATATTGAGAAAGTGTATGTGTGAATTTGTATGGACGGCTTGTATGGGGGAGTTAAGAGCATTGTTTTGTATTCATCTTGAAAGGTCAGGGGGAGGACTTTGCTTGAAAAATAACTTAATCTTTTGAACATAAACGCGTTCTTATCATTTTGTTTTTAACTTGTTTCAGTTAGATGAGGCCTTTATATAAGCCATAAACTACTACCCTCCATGTCTTCATGTTTTTGGATAGTGTTTTTTTTTCTGTTTTGTTCTTTTTCTTTCTTTTGTATGTGTGTTTTCAGTTGGCGACTCACCTTATGTGATCAACCTCAAAATTATTATATCAAGAGTTTGATTGACAGTGTCAGTCAAATTACAATAATATGTTTTGTTCCAGTTACTGCCAGATAATATGTAAGAGTTTAGGATGGACATTTCGAAGACAGAGTTGAGCCTGGTACACATGGGCTACTGCATACTATCTAGTTTACCAATTCACTTAACACCAGCTCACCAATGCCGGCTTTGCATTATAGATACTCTGGCCAGCTGTGGTGGCTGGGTACCAGATATATATACATGTTAATAATAAAATCTAGGCTGACAACTTCCTAGTAGATAACAGAGGCCACTTGGTCACAGCAGGTTGTTATGAAAACACTGAATATTTACCAGTGGGCTGCGAATATCTTCTCTCCCACCACCTCACTCAGATAATTTTACCCATTACGTACTGTAGTAAATATCAATTTAACTGCCTTGTATGTAAGTAAAGCTTTGCATATTAATTTGCTAATAAACAATATTGTTAACTATCTAACCTGCCTACAGGTACTAACGCCGACGCCATTTTGTAAACAAACTTTTTTTGGGGATTATACATATTAAATTCCAACCAATTTTGTACCAAATTTAAGTGCATTCATTTATCTTTTTCCCCTAGATATATTCTTGACTTTTTCTCATCAGACTTATTTTACTTTAAGCTAAGGGTGGTATTTGTACAAACTAACCTAGCCTAACCCAACCTGCCAAGCTTTTAACCTAACCCAAACCTAGCCTATCCTACAGTATAGCCAGCCATTCTGTTCTTATTATTAACTCTTGTAGATATTGTATTTAGTATCCTACTGTAGCTATATATATCTGTAATTTTAGTTGTTGCTTGCACGATCTTGTAGTAACCTTTGACTGATACACTTTTTTATCTAAAAAGAGTAGGCTACTGCTTTACTAGGCTACAGCGACACCAGGGCCATCTGTTGAAACAAGTATATTAACCCCTTGTGTGCAGTCACACTTTATTTCTATATAATCTCTATTTGGTGAATTGTATATTTAGTTACATATTCTGTTATTATATATATTTGTTTAAGGTTAGATTATCACACCTGGTAGCCTATTTCTGCGTATTTAAATTTTATTGTTTTCGGTTAGGCTATTCAACGCTGGTAGCCTATTGTTGCGTATTTAAAAAAACAATTTTTTTTTTTTGGTTAGGCTATCGCCCCTGGAATCCTAATTCTGCGTATCTCAACATTTGTGTTTTCGGTTAGGCTATCACCCCTGATAACCTATTTCTGCGTATTTCAACATATTTGTTTTCGGTTGAAGTGATTGAAGTGTTTTTAAAGTGAGTGAAGTGTTTTAAAGTGAGTTAAGTGTTTTAAAGTGAGTGAAGTGTTTTTAAGTGAGTGAAGTGATCTGAAGAAAGTGACTGTCACCATGCCTCGCGCTTGTACGAACTGTGCCAGTAGGTTTGGTGAGTATATGTTTGCTACTGTCGATCTTCAAGTCTGCCGGCTCTGCCAGCAACGAGAGAATTTTACAGTGAAATTAGATGAAGCCTACAACAAGATCAACGTCCTCACCATGAAGCTGGAATCACTCCAAGAGTTTGTAACACTCAACATTGGAGTACCACAAACTTCAATTGTCACCGCAACTCCAGCAGCCACCAACGCCCCAACGTCAACTGCCAACAATTCAACGCCTGCAGTAGCCACTTCAGCTGATGGTTCCGATACTCAAGAAACAAATAGTGACTCTCTTCCCCCTCAAGACAACTTCTGTGTCATGAGGAACAATGTTTGCCCCAAGACCAGGAAACCCATACCGATTACCGAGTGTCAAAACCGTTTCTAGATACTCGCAGACTCAGATGACGAAGAGGAAATAGAATAAGTCCGGCTCGTGGGAGACTCGTTGATACGTGGTCAGCTCACAGAGTTTTGCGCCAGGGCACCTAAGACCAGGAAGCGTTTTTGTATCCCTGGTGGAGGTGGGGACGACGTAGTTGCTGCAGTTGACGAAGCATCAAAGCTGGCCCCTGCTAATACAATGTACGTCATCCACGTTGGATCCAACGATGTACAGCGAATCCGGTCGAAAGATTTGCTTTTAAAGTACAAGCAGCTGATCAAGTCGTTTAAGGAGAAGTCATCAAGGATCATCGTCTCAGGAATCGTCCCCCGGTTTGATGTAGAGTGCCGATTTTACAACATAGCCACCAGCACAAACCTCTGCAGGAAGGAGAACGTGGGATTCGTCGACACCTGGGACAATTTCTACTACGATGACTATATGTTTTCGGACGATGGAGTTCATCTGAACCAGGTGGGAGCAGCACGTTTTGGGCGTCTTCTCAACGATGCGGTGAAGGATTTTCGGAGAAGACATCGACTCAGCACAGGACAACCAGGGAGGAGGACCGAAGACAGCGAGGACGGCAACCTGCAAAGGAATTAAATGCTAATCCGTCAAGAACCACAAATTTGGATAAAACTCCACCAACACGACCCAAATTCAAAACCGCCAGGGATAACGACCGAGGACCGAGGACAGCCATGAATGTAAATGTATATCTGACCAGTACCAAAAATTTGATTAAAGAACGTTCTGTGAGTTCTATAACCGCAACTTTAAAAGTTTTCTATGCAAACGCTCGTAGCATACGCAATAAATTTTCAGATCTAGAGGAACTAGTGTTCACAGAAAGTTATGATGTGATTGGCATAACAGAATCTTGGCTCAATACAGAAGATAGAGACTTTTTAGCAGAGTATTCACTTCCCGGTTAACTAATGTTTGAGAACAGCCGAATAAATAAAAATGGAGGTGGCGTTTTATTTTATATCAAAGAAAGTCTCAAGCCGACCCTCTTGTCAAAACCTCAAATTGTGAACGTCGACACATCTTTTGTGCTAATATAGAATATTAAAGGTACAAAAAAAATACTAGCATTAATATACAGACCTCCAGCTCAAGCAGTGCAAACTGACCGAGAAATTTATGAACAAATTGCAGATGTAAGTAACTCACAAGATACCGTATTTTTTGGCGACTTTAATTTACCTGTGACCAAGTGGGGCGATACTCTTACTTCACACTCCGGACATGACTTGTATGCGAACTTGCAAGAGAGTTCACTCTATCAATTTGTTCGATCGCCGACCCGTGGTAATAACGTTCTTGACCTTGTACTTGCAACAAAAGAAGAATTAATAGAGAATTTGAATGTTGGTGATGAATTCAGTAACAGCGACCATCGTACAATAACTTTCACTTTAAAGTTTACTAGTAACGAACCAAATAGCAGCATCGAAAAAGTCCCTAATTTCAAGAAAGCAAACTATCATAAACTTAGAGCTATGTTTAAAGAAACTGACTGGAGCTTTTTAATTAACAATAACGACATAAATACATCTTGGGAATTATTCGAAACCACTTACCTAAAGCAGTGCAGGACTGCATACCATCAAAAATACGGTGTACAGGTCATAATAATAAGCCCAAATGGTGGAATAAAGATATTTCAAACTGTCTGCTTGCTAAAAAGTTTGCTAATGATAGATTAAAATCCTTACACAATGACGAAGAACGGGTGAAATTTTTAGAGCTATGACGCAAAGCCAAAAAGTTAATTAAGCAAAGTAAAAAGGCCCTGGAGTTACATGTTGCGAATCAAAGTAAAACAAACCCGAAAGAATTCTAAAGTTATATTAGAAAGAAAAAAGTAGTTACTTCAACTGTTGGACCGTTAGTCGATGAAAATGGAGAATACACCAAAGACGAACTACAAATGAGTAATGCCCTCAATACCTTCTTTGCATCAGTTTTTACAACGGAAGACCTCAGTGATATCCCTACACCATCGCCGATTCAGATTGATAATTCAGATGTTCTAAGCAGTATCACCGCTACAGAGAGAGAAGTATTGAATTGTTTAGAAAAGCTCAAGGTAAATAAAACGCCTGGACCTGATACAATCTCACCTAGAGTCCTAAAGGAAGCTAAGGATGAGCTCTCTAAACCACTGACATTGCTATTCAATAAATCCTTGCAGTCTGGAACTATGCCTGATCAGTGGAAGCTAGCCAACGTAACACCGATATTCAAAAAGGCAGCAAATCCCTACCCAGTAACTATCGTCCATTTAGCTTAACCTCAGTTGTATGTAAAATGCTAGAAACGGTCATAAGAGACAGACTCGTAAATCACTTAGAGGAAAATAACATACTTAAAGATCCTGTTTAACAAACCTCTTAGACTTCTTCCACGATATCCTCAACCTCTACGATGAGAGTAAAGCTGTACATATTATATACCTTGATTTTCAAAAGGCCTTTGACAAAGTTCCCCACAAACGGTTACTGCTAAAACTAAAAGCACATGGAATACAAGACGGTGTGTTGAAATGGATAGAAAATTGGCTCAGCGACAGAAAGCAAAGAGTAGTCATAAACGGTAAGGCATCTAAATGGACCAATGTAAGTAGCGGGGTACACCAGGGATCGGTACTAGGACCAATTCTCTTTCTAATTTACATCAACGACATAGATGAGGGTCTCACCTGTACAATTTCAAAATTTGCTGACGATACAAAAATTGCAAATAGCGTACTCTCAAAAGAACAAGTTGATGATATGCAACACAATCTAGATAAGTTGTCATGTTGGGCCCAAATTTGGCAAATAAGTTTCAATGCGGATAAATGTAAAGTACTACATATCGGATACCAAAATTAGAAAGCAAACTATTTGATGAATGGCACTCAGCTTAAGAATGTAAACAGAGAAACCGATCTGGGAGTAACAATATCGAGTAACCTAAAACCGAGTCAACAATGTCCAGAAGTTGTTAAGAAGGCAAACAAAATAATTGGCTTTATAGGCAGTCATTTGAGCATAAATCCAAAGACGTTATCCTAACCCTTTACAATTCCTTAGTCTGCCCTCTTCTGGAATACTGCGTTCAATCCTGGTGCCCTTATTACCAAAAAGATATAGACAAGCTAGAGCGAGCTCAACTTAGAGTTACCAAAATGATACCTAGCCTAAAGAACAAACCATACAAGGAGCGTCTTAGAGAATTAAATCTATTTCCGTTAACCCAGCGTAGATTAAGAGGCGACTTAATTCAAGTGTTCAAAATCATCAAAGGCATCGACAATATGAACTGTAGTAAGTACTTCACTATCGACCAATCTAATTACACGCGGGGAAACGGTTGCAAAATTATTGGTAAATCTTTTAACTCACACGAAGCTAAACATTTCTTCTTCAATCGAGTTGTCAACTTAAGGAATGGGCTTCCCCGAGATGTTATAGACTGCAGCTCCGTTGATTCATTTAAACTTCACCTAGACAAATATCTCGCATCAAACCCGCGACTGACTGCGTTTGTAAATGAATAACTTTAGTTTATCCTCCCCTCAGCTAACCCATCTGTCCCCTACTAACTTCCTAATCCTGCCACGGACATTAGTTCCAGGGCAGTAGTTCCCTTTCCAATGTTCCCTTACCCGCTCTAAACCACTGTTTGGACACTTGATCCTCAGTGTTTTGGAGGACGAGCAGCCTAGAAGGGTCACTAGATCTGTTGTTGCTTGATTTCCTTTGTACTCCTTTGTACTAGATGTATTTTCTGGCAAAAATTTACCTCAATGAAATTCAACCAAACGTGCCTCAAAATGGTAGAAATAGGTCTGTGCATAATATGTTCTTCAAATATTTTTGCTCCTACCCTCCTGGGTATAGAGTAATGGTGATCATAAGTTTGAGAATAACATCAAATTCTTACTACAATCACAAAGATTTTGGAGTTAAATTGGATGTCTTTCTCTATCAAGGCATATAGCATTCTGCTATTTACGCCTTTATTTAGGTATGTCATAGCTTAGGGGTTAAAATCTGCTTCAGATCCTGTGACTCTAAAGTAATCCACTTTTGAGATTTCTTGTGTGACTCGAGCATATCTCTATTTTTGATATTATATTGATTGGCCTTGAAACATTCCTATTGTTATGGAGAGTGGCGTAACTCAGTAGTAGAACATTCAACAATAGCTCCATAAAATGAGGATTCGAGTTGATACAATTTGAACAGAGTTTTGAAGAGGAGATCTCCCTGTTACACAGTTCCATAAAGTTCTACAGAGTTTGACATCACCAAAGCGTAAAGCAAATACGTCATCTATCGTCAGCTACTTTTATCTCAGATGTTAAGCTTCATACAAAATAAGTGATGACAGTAAGACCTTGAGCATTATGGGAAACTGTGGCCTATGAGTAAATATAATACCACCATGTATCCATTTAAACTAAAGCTACCAAGATCTCCGGGATATATATGATTTCTTCGGATCGCTGAAAGAGCTACAGGAGAAGATTGAAGAGCCTTGTCCCGAGATTTTAGGGAAAGAATTATATATTATATAATCTCTTTTTCTCTCTCTCTCTCTCTCTCTTAAAATATATTTTACTTATATACATGATAACATTATAGTACCGTATTTAAAAGCAAAGTGAGACCCCATCTTGAATATGGCGTGAAATTTTGGTTTCCTTATCTGAACAAGGACATTGAGAAACTCGAGTCAGTGCAGCGTAGAGCAACAATGTTGATACAGTCACTAAGAAATAAATTGTACCATGAAAAACAAAAATTTCACTTAAGAAAAGAAGACTGCGAAGTCAATTAATCAAGTGTTTCAAGATATTAAAGGGCTTTGACAAAATTGATGTAGATTCACTTTTCAAAATCGATATTAGTTCATTAACTCAGGGAAATGGAATGAAATTAAATACCAGGAGGGCGAATCTCGATGTTACAAAGCACTTCTTCACCTACAGTGTGGTCAACGAGTGGAACAAACTGCCATAGAAAGTGGTACAATGAAGGACAATGAACACATTCAATAGGAGTCTACTCATCCATGTTGAGAAGGTTGGAATAATATAAGTAAAAAAAAAAAAAAAAAATTAACCATCAGTAGTATATAATATTTCTCAACTTCTCAACTTTACTATGAATTTCCCAGTAGATATTTGTCTCATTCTTTTGGGGGACTTGTTTCCCCAACTAAATTTTCTGCCAGCCAATGGTCGGAGGGAGTGGTGGGTGGGGAGAGAGCCTTCTGTTTTGCTATCATTGCCTTCCACAATGTAGTAAATTATATTTTAGCATTAAATCCGGACTGCCTAGTAGGGACCGCAAGGTCTGTGCATTATGTGTAGCTATGTAACTATATGTAAATATGTATATATCTCTCCTCCTCCTTCTCGACCTTCTCCTACTCCGAATAATTATCATTTCACCACCATATTAATTATACTGAATTTCCTGGCGGTCATTTATCAGATCATTAGAGGTCACGATGATTGACCTGCCGTCTGTGACCTTTCGTTGTGATCTGAAGGGTGAACGAATGGAAAATTATAAGAGAGAGAGAGCGATAGATTTTAGTAGAATCAACACAAAACTCGGATAGGAATACAATATTTGCAAGTGGATTATACTTTAACAATACAAGTAGATAAATAATAAAGTAAGCAGTAAATACGATGTTGCAAGAGAAGATGATATAATTTTAAGGATACACAGAATCACTCACACTTACACAGGGTCACACACGAACACTCTGACACACACACACTGACATACGCATACACACACTGACACACTCACACTGATACACACACACATACAGACACACGCACTCCCTCCTTGCCCTTATTACCAAAAAGATATAGACAAGCTAGAACGAGTTCAACGTACAGTTACCAAAATGATACCTAGCCTAAAGAACAAACCATACCAGGAGCGTCTTAGAGAATTAAATCTATTTCCTTTAACCCTATCACGTTCTTGACGCAATTTTGAGCCTATTAGGGATACTTTACATCCTTTGTTACCATCAGGGGTATTTAGAAACCTTTAGCTTAGTTACTGTAACCTCTGCAGTTGTCTTTGAGTTAGCTGTGGACAGAAAACTAATTTTGGAGAGGTAATTATAAGAGTGAGAGAACTCTATTTCTTATTGCTAATCTGGCAACCTCTGCGTCATATGGTCGTGAGAGGGTTAACACTCAACGAGCGGCCTAGGCGGTAACTTCTACTACTTGCCAAGTGGGTGGTTTTACCCTAAACAAGCTTATTTCCGTGCTCTTTTTCATGCATAAACAAGAACCAGAGCGTAATACAATTATGTATCCCTGATAGCGCGTTACTTGAGCTTTCCAATGACATCTGAACCATCCTTCTATGATCACTGGTTGTCTTGCAACGATCGTGCAACCGAAGGGCAAAATCGCTAAAATACGGCAATTTCCTTACATAATTCCCTGTGTAGCGAGGTAGCGAGTGTGGATGTGTCTGGAGGGGACGGCAGTTGCCACGCGGGACCCGTGCCGAAAGGTCAGAGTCAACCTACGCTCCTCCCACCGCTCGGACTCTCTCTCAGAGCGGATAATGTGCTCAAAATTGCATGCTACTATAGCCGGGCCCCAACACATAGTCCTTGGTTCTCTTGTCCGACTATAGCCGGGCGCTGCTCTTTAAGGGTTAACCCAGCGCAGATTAAGAGGCGACTGAATTCAAGTGTACAAAATCATCAAAGGCATCGACAATATGAACTGTAGTAAGTACTTCACTATCAACCAATCTAATTACACGCGGGGAAACGGTTGCAAAATTATCGGCAAATCTTTTAACTCGCACGAATCTAAGAATTTCTTCTTCAATCGAGTTGTCAACTTGTGGAATGGGCTTCCCCAAGACGTTATAGACTGCAGCACCGTTGATTCATTTAAACTTCGCCTAGACAAATATCTTGCATCAAACCTGCGACTGACTGCGTTTGTAAATTAATAACTTTATTTTATCCCCCCCCTCAATTACTAACCCATCTGTCCCCTACTAACTTCCTAATCCTGCCACGGACATTAGTTCCAGGGCAGTAGTTCCCTTTCTAATGTTCCCTTACCCACGCTAAACCACTGTTTGGACAATTGATCCTCAGTGTTTTGGAGGACAAGCAGCCTAGAAGGGTCACCAGACCTGTTGTTGCTTGATTTCCTTTGTACTCCTTTGTACTCCTTTGTACTCTCTCTCTAAATCATGCAAGCAGGATAAACTAGCATATAATCCTATTGCCGTAACACTCTCTAAATGCCCACCTACTTTCCTCTGCATCTATACCCTCTATCCATTTCTATATTTCTCTCTCTTATTATCGTATTTCATATAACTTTGACTTGGAAGTACATTATATCTCTCTGACATATTGTATCTTGCGAATTTGTATGAAGTACTTTGTATTGTTACGAAGATATATGTTATTTTTCAATCGAACTATAGTCCATATTCATTATAATTAGGCCAATTTTTTTTTTTTTTTTTTTTTTTTTTTAAGAGACAATGAACGGAGGAAGGAAAAACACAGATAAAACAAAAAGGTCCATGTGCCTAAAGGCATCCTCCATTCATAAAATGTTTGTAACAACTATAACCTTCATGACTAAAGAATTATTAGAGTAATTGAGCTAATATTTCTACTATTTTGTAAAGGTCAGCCAATAGAATACGTTTGGAAAGTTACAGCCCATTTGCTCTAGCCCTTTTTGAGTTACAGAGGTTAGGGTATCACTATTTCTGGCGTACCTATGGTGAATGGACTAAAGAATGTATTGAGCTACACCCACCAAAAGCTATTTAGATACATGGGAAACCAAAATATATATAAACATGACCTAAGCAACTTAAATACATATAAAGTGTGTTGTGATTGTCATAGATTCACTTATATAAAGTTAGTATAGAAAACTTGAAAATGGTTCTGCAACCATAACCACCGCTACAACTACCACCACATTAACCACAACTACCACATCATTAACCACAAATACCACTACATCAACCACATTAACCACAACTACCACCACATTAACCACAACTACCACCACATCACCCACAACTACCACAACATTAACTACAACTACCAATACATTAACTACAACTACCACCACATCAACCACAACTACCACAACATTAACTACAACTACCACAACATTAACTACAACTACCACCACATTAACCACAACTACCACCACATTAACTACAACTACCACCACATTAACCACAACTACCACCACATTAACCACAACTACCACCACATTAACCACAACTACCACCACATAAACTACAACTACCACAACATTAACTACAACTACCACCACATTAACTACAACTACCACCAAATTAACCACAACTACCACCACATTAACTACAACTACCATCACATTAACCACAACTACCACCACATTAACCACAACTACCACCACATTAACCACAACTACCACCACATCAACCACAACTACCACAACATTAACTACAACAACCACAACATTAACTATAACTATCACCACATTAACCACAACTACCACAACAATAACTACAACTACCACAACATTAACTACAACTACCACCACATTAATATCAACTACCACCACATCAACCACACCTACCATCACATTAACCACAACTACCACCACATTAACCACAACTACCACCACATTAACTACAACTACCACCACATTAACCACAGCTACCACCACATTAACTACAACTACCACCACATTAACCACAACTACCACCTACATCAACCACAACTATCACCTACATCAACCACAACTACCACCTACATCAACCACAACTACCACCTACATCAACCACAACTATCACCACATTAACCATAACTACCACCACATCAACCACAACTACCACCACATCAACCACAACTACCACCAGATTAACTACAACTACCACCACATCAACCACAACTACCACCACATTAACCACAACTACCACCACATTAATTAACCACAACTACCACCACATAAACCACAACTACCACCACATTAACCACAACATAACCACAAATACCACTACGTTAACTACAACTACCACCACATTAACCACAAGTACCACCTCATTAACCACAACTACCACCACATCAACCACCACATTAACCACAACTAACACATTAACTACAACTACCACCACATTAACCACAGCTACCACTACGTTAACTACAACTACCACCACATTAACCACAATTACCACCACATTAACCACTACTATCACCACATCAACCACCACATTAACCACAACTACCACCACATTAACCACAACTAGCACCACATTAACTACAACTACCACCACATTAACCACAACTACCACTACATCAAACACAACCACAACCACATCAACCATAACTATATGTGCAAATATACTGTACTATATATTTTATTCATATATATATATATATATATATATATACAGTATATATATATATATATATATATATATATATATATATATATATACAGTATATAATTATATATAAATATATATATATATATATATATATATATATATATATATATATATACATATATATATATACTGTATATTTATATATATATATATATATATATGTATATATTCTGAATACTAGGAAATATACTGACTCAAAGATAATCTAGGTAATCATGTCGCAAGCTTTGTATTATTCAAATATAATTTTCCCTAATTAATGTACAAATAACATATCATTCGGTTTATTTTGGTCTCAATACCCAGTAGTTTTACATTATATGGAACCATCAAATATACAATGTGTTTATACCAATGTATATTAATACAAGTTAGCATAACTATGTATTGGTTAGGCTACTTGTGAGTTTTCAGTCTTGGCTGCAATTCTAAATACACTTTTTACTATTATTATCCTGCTTCTTCTTCTTATTATTATTATTATTATTATTATTATTACTATTATTATTATTTTTATTATTATTATTATTATTATTATTATTATTATTATTTATATTGTTGTTTTATTATTTTGTTATTTATAATAATATTATTTTCATTATTTTACTATTATTCACAAAAACACCCAACCATATATCCAACCCTCTATCCCTCCCACACATCCAAATCCTCCCATTGCTTCCCCATCTCCCACTCCATTTAATAATCTCCTTCATTCGTCTCCTATCCTATTCAAAACCCATTCACTCTCTCCTTATATCATATCGACATCACAATCCGCTCAGCCCAGCCTATCCCTTAATTCAATTCATTAATTATTCCTGGCAGTCGCGTCAAAATTCGCGTCCTACTTCCATCATTTAACCCTTTAAAAATTATGACGCAGTATGACACTTTCTTCTGGCTATCATTACACGTTTCTATACAGCTTAGGAATGATTTGTGGGATTTAAAAGGGTAAAGACTATCTCAATTAATGCTACGACTTCCGTATTTTCTTTCCAATCTGAATAAAATCGTCTAATGATAGCCAGAAACAGAAAATAAGTGGGTAATAATGTCTTAAAAGGGTTAAGGTTGGGTCATCACTCGATATACCCCTGCAGATAAAGTATATTAATCATCCTTATAGTTTGACAACCATTGGTCGAGTTTATCTATCTTAGGAAAATATTGTGGGCATCACAAAGTTATATGGGATCGATTGTTAAAGGGCATTGCAAAACCATGTAAAATCTGTTCATGTTTAGCCAAAATATCGTGGAAAAAAGTGTCATAATACTCAAAGGGTTAATTATATATCTCACCTTCAACATTTCAACTATTTTCTGGGTAAAATTAAGAAAAACATATTTAATACATGCGAACACTTTCATATATTCAGGCCTTTTAATGAATTTGTCAAGAGTATAAATATATTTTGTCAAAGGAAGAATACAATGTTGAAGTAGGGATGATGGAGTTAAGTAAGACATTTTTTATTTAATCTACTTGAATTAATTTAGTTTTTGTTTTCAGTTTTTTTTTTTACTAAATGTTTCGTTGAGCTTATGGCAATTATTGTTTGTCGATTATTATTATTATTTTGTAACATCAAAATATCGTTGTTTAGATTAAACTAACCTTCCCTTGATCCAGCTAACCCAGTATCCAACCTATCACGAATCCTAACAACTTACCTGGTTTAATGGTTATCTCAGAAACCTACTTATCACGAGTCATTGTACGTACCTCACTAATTTCAAACCCAATACATCAACATGAGTCGTAGCTACTACACCTAACATGATATTTACCCTTTCAGGATCAGAAGGCTTTTATATATGTATATATTTATGATGATTATAGGTAATATTTGACGATTGTACTCAGTTTTGGAAGGATCTCTAGGAATCAAAAGCATATTTACTATCTCAATTAACCCCTTGACTTCATTTTTCCTCCCTACGCCGTGTAATATCGTGTAAATGTATCCAGAATAAAAATAAGAAGCGCGTTGTTTTATAGTGTAATGGTTAAGCTAATTTCGAATCGTAGCTTATACACCTTTCTCTGACCACATAGTTGGCCTAGAACCAGATCGAACAAACCAAACACTAGGCTTGATAGGGTTAGCTCACCTCTGCCATAACTTTCTCCCTCTGTCCTTGGTTACCTGTAGTTTGTTAGTTTCTCCCAGGTAATTACTGCGGCCTGGTTACCTGCCTGTCCATCTGAGCAGGTAATGAGGTGTGTGTGTGTTTGTTTGTATTTATGTGAGTATATGTGGGTTTTGCGGGAGATGGGACTGTATATATGTGTGTCATATGTGTTTGTTTGATGATGTACTGTATATGTGGGTTTTGTGGGAGTTCGGACTGTGTGTGTGTTTAATTTGTGCGTACTTGGGGTGGGAATTGTTGTGTAAGTATTTTTGTAGTGTGTGTGCTTATGTCTGTATGTTGTTTTGCTTGTAGGCTATGTGGGTGTGGGTGTGGGTGTTACCTGCCTGCAGTCCACCTCACCGGAAAATGAGATGGGAGTAGATGTGTATGTGTGATTATACCTTATATAAAGTATATGATTAAGGGTGTAGCTAACTGCAGGCCTTATATACGCCGTTAAGTATTGGTAAATAGTGCGTGACTACAGCCGAGGATACCTAGCCGTGTGTTCTATCCATTTTCCATATGTATAATTATGTTGTAGATTTAGTGTAATTTAATTAAGTGTCGGTATCCAGGCGTTCTCGACCCCTGTTGTAATAATTAATCTATGTTCTCTAGTGTTGAGTAATTGGAGGAGAGCCAGTGCGTCAATAAGGACCGTGAACTAGTGCACCGATCAGCCTATAGAGGTTATGTCTATGGGTAAGGCCTGCAGGTATAGAGTATGTCCGTGTGATCGTAAGTTACGTACTTTCATATGACTCTGTCGTGTCTTTGTCAGTAAATAAGATTGATGGAGATACGTCCATATACAGTATATCAATGTTTCGACGTATACTGAAGTGCCCAGGAAGTAAATATGCCGTTCTTATCTCCTCACGTTCTCCTACATCAGATATTTCTTCTTCCTCTTTTTTTTCTCCACCTTCTCCTACATCAGATATTTCTTCCTCTTCTTCTCTTTTTCCTTCCCCGTCTTCTTTTCGTCTTCCCCTTCCTTTTCCTCTGGTCTCTATAACTTTACTGGCGCCAATAAAATGGTAAAGAGCGTCCCAGCCGTCTTTAGTGAGTCCATGAAAATTAGCCGAGAGAGAGAGAGTACAAAAGAGTACAAAGGAGTACAAAGGAAATCAAGCAACAACATATCTAGTGACCCTTCTAGGATGCTTGTCCTCCAAAACACTGAGGATCAAGTGTCCACACAGTGGTGTAGAGTGTGGGTAAGGGAACATTGGAAAGGGAATTACTGCCCAGGAACTAATGTCCGTGGCAGGATTAGGAAGTTAGTAGGGGACAGATGGGTTAGTAACTGAGGGGGGGATAAAATAAAGTTATTCATTTACAAACGCAGTCAGTCGCGGGTTTGATGCGAGATATTTGTCTAGGCGGAGTTTAAATCAATCAACAGTGCTGCAGTCTATAACGTCTCGGGGAAGCCCATTCCACAAGTTGGCAACTCGATTGAAGAAGAAATTCTTAGATTCGTGTGAGTTAAAAGATTTACCAATAATTTTGCAACCGTTTCCCCCGTGTAATTAGATTGGTTGATAGTGAAGTACTTACTACAGTTCATATTGTCGATGCCTTTGATGATTTTGAACACTTGAATTAAGTCACCTCTTAATCTGCGCTGGGTTAAAGGAAATAGATTTAATTCTCTAAGACGCTCTTCGTATGGTTTGTTCTTTAGGCTAGGTATCATTTTGGTAACTCTACGTTGAACTCGTTCTAGCTTGTTTATATCTTTTTGGTAATAAGGGCACCAGGATTGAATGCAGTATTCCAGAAGAGGGCGGACTAAGGAATTGTAAAGGGTTAGGATAACTTCTTTGGATTTATGCTCAAATGACCTGCCTATAAAGCCAATTATTTTGTTTGCCTTCTTAACAACTTCTGAACATTGTTGAATTGGTTTTAGGTTACTCGATATTGTTACTCCCAGATCGGTTTCTCTGTTTACATTCTTCAGCTAAGTGCCATTCATCGAATAGTTTGCTTTCTCATTTAGGTATCCGATATGTAGTACTTTACATTTATCCGCATTGAAACTCATTTGCCAAATTTGGGCCCAACATGACAATTTATCTAGATTGTGTTGCATATCGTCAACTTGTTCTTTTGAGAGTACGCTATTTGCAATTTTTGTATCGTCAGCAAATTTTGAGATTGTACAGGTGAGAACCTCATCTATGTCGTTGATGTAAATTAGAAAGAGAATTGGTCCTAGTACCGATCCCTGGGGTACCCCGCTACTTACATTGATCCATTTAGATGCCTTACCGTTTATGACTACTCTTTGCTTTCTGTCGCTGAGCCAATTTTCTATCCATTTCAACACACCGTCTTGTATTCCATGCTCTTTTAGTTTTAGCAGTAAATGTTTGTGGGGAACTTTGTCAAAGGCCTTTTGAAAATCAAGCTATATAATATCTACAGCTTTACTCTCATCGTAGAGGTTGAGGATATCGTGGAAGAAGTCTAAGAGGTTTGTTAAATAGGAACGTTTTTTACGAAAGCCGTGTTGAGTATCTTTAAGTATGTTATTTTCCTCTAAGTGATTTACGAGTCTGTCTCTTATGACCGTTTCTAGCATTTTACATACAACTGAGGTTAAGCTAATTGGACGATAGTTACTGGGTAGGGGTTTGCTGCCTTTTTTTAATATCGGTGTTACGTTGGCTAGCTTCCACTGATCAGGCATAGTTCCAGACTGCAAGGATTTATTGAATAGTAATGTCAGTGGTTTGGAGAGCTCATCCTTAGCTTCCTTTAGGACTCTAGGCGAGATTGTATCAGGTCCTGGCGTTTTATTTACCTTGAGTTTATCTAAACAATTCAATACTTCTCTCTCTGTAACGGTGATATTGCTTAGAACATCTGAATTATCAATCTGAATCGGCGATGGTGTAGGGATGTCACTGATGTCTTCTGTTGTAAAAACTGATGCAAAGAAGGTATTGAGGGCATTACTCATTTGTACTTCGTCTTTAGTGTATTCTCCATTTTCATCGACTAACGGTCCAACAGTTGAAGTAACTACTTTTTTCTTTCTAATATAACTATAGAATTCTTTCGGGTTTGTTTTACTTTGAATCGCAATATGTAACTCTAAGGTCTTTTAACTTTGCTTAATTAACTTTTTGGCTTTGCGTCGTAGCTCTACAAATTTCACCCGTTCTTCGTCATTTTGTGAGGATTTTAATATATCATTAGCAAATTTTTTAGCAAGCAGGCAGTTTGAAATATCTTTATTCCACCATTTGGGCTTATTATTATGGTCTGGACGCCTTATTTTCGATGGTATACAGTCTTGCACTGCTTTTAGGTAAGTGGTTTCGAATAACTTCCAAGATGTATTTATGTCGTTATTGTTAATTAAAAAGCTGCAGTCAGTTTCTTTAAACATAGCTCTAAGTTTATGAAAGTCTGCTTTCTTGAAATTAGGGATTTTTTCGATGCTACTATTTGGTTCGTTACTAGTAAACTTTAAAGTGAAAGTTATCGTACGATGGTCGCTGTTACTGAATTCATCACCAACAGTCAAATTCTCTATTATTTCTTCTTTTGTTGCAAGTACAATGTCAAGAACGGTCGGCGTTTGAACAAAATGATAAAGCGAACTCTCATGCAAGTTCCTATACAAGTCATGTCCGGAGTGTGAAGTAAGAGTATCGCCCCACTTGGTCACAGGTAAATTAAAGTCGCCAAAAATTACGGTATCTTGTGAGTTACTTACATCTGCAATTTGTTCGTAAATTTCTCGGTCAGTTTGCACTGATTGAGCTGGAGGTCTGTATATTAACGCAAGTATTATTTGTGTACCTTTATTATTCTTTATTAGCACAAAAGATGTGTCAACGTTCACAATTTGAGGTTTTGACAATAGGGTAGGGTTAAGACTTTCTTTGATATAAAGTAAAACGCCACCTTCATTTCGATTTATTCGGCTTTTCTCAAACATTACATAACCGGGAAGTGAATACTCCGCTAAAAAGACTATCTTCTGTATTGAGCCAAGATTCTGTTATGCCAATCACATCATAATTTTCTGTAAACACTAGCTCCTCTAAATCTGAAAATTTATTGCTTGTGCTACGAGCGTTTGCATAGAAACCCTTTAAATTTGTTATTTTAGAACTCACGGAACGCTCTTTAATAATATTTTTGGTTCTTGTCGGATCTACATTTATGTTCATGGCTGTCCTCGGTCCTCGCTGTCTTTGGTCCTTATCGCTGGTGGTCCTCGGTTGCCTCTGGTTTTTTGCTTGGCGTTGGATGATTTATGTCACTGCTGCTTCTTCTCGGATGGCGTTTTTTGATCCATGGTTGCGGACTGCTTCGTGTAGGAGACGACCCATGCGTGCTGAACCCACAGGGTTTAGATGAGTGCCATCCTTGCGGAACAGAGTAGACTGGTTATAGAAATTGTCCCAGAGGTTGTTGTTGTTGTTCCCCAAGCTGCCTGGCCGAACAGCCCCAAGGACCCGAGCAGGCCAAGGCCATAACCGTGCGCCCCCACAGAACCCTCACTGCCGACCACAATAAAGCCTGGGTGACCGAAGCCACTCCATGGCGGGGAGCTGAGGAGGGTGCGAAAACGCCCAGGAAACCAAAGCCCCACCCAGGGCCCTGTGCCCCTCAGCAATTATGAAGAGAAAGTTGAGGGGCAAAGGAAAAAATGTGACGCTTTGGCTTCCAATCTAGGTAGACTGGGAGGTCAATCCACGGAAGAGACGCCGTCACTTGAGATCTAGAAAATATAAAAGTAAAAGGAACAGTCCGAGTAAGCTATGGGTATGGCAGAGATCGCTGATTCTCACTCTGATAGACCAGCCCAGTCCCAGAGGTTGATGAATTCAACTTCTTCCTTCAGACACAAATATAATAGTCGGCTATTTGTGCTGAAGGCCTTGTCGTAGAATTTGTCAGGTGCGTCGATCTTGGGGAGAATGCATGAGATGATGATAATATTCCTTGACTTGTTTTTGTAGTGCTGGATCAGAGAGAGAGAGAGATAGATAGATAGATAGATATATAGATATATAAATAGATTTATAGAGAGATAGATAGATAGGTAGGTAGAGAGAGAGAGAGGGATATATATATATATATATATATATATATATATATATATATATATATATATTATATATATATATATATATATATATATATATATATACACATATATGTATATACAGTATATATATATATACATATATGTATATACAGTATATATATACTGTATATATATAGAGAGAAAGAGAGAGAGAGAGATAACGGGGAAGGGAGGTGGTGAAGAACCCACAGAGGCGGTTGATCACTCCTAACTTCTGGGAAGCTGTTTTTAGCAAGAGTGGTAATATGGTCTTTCAAGAAAGGTCAGATGAAAAAGATACGCCAACAATATTGAGAGAACATGAAGGGTTGATTTGTGTATTGTTGAAGAGTAAGTGATAGTTTTGTGGAAGATTTCGACGGGTAGATGGAAGGAGAAATTGGGTCTTGGAGGCATTTAAAGAAACAAGATTTTCTCTGCCCCAATGCGATGGCCTAGTTATGTGACCTTTGAAGTGATTGCTTGCTGGGTCATTACTAAAAACTAGCTGAATAGTGCATGGTAGAGTCATTAGAATATGAGTGAATAGGGATACAGGTACAGTTGAGAAGATAATTAAATAATTTTAGGAAGAGAACTGGAGATAGAACAGAACCCTGATGAACACCGGAGTTGATAGGTCGAGAAAGTGAGCAATGGTGATCCACTGATAGAGTGATAGAAACCGAACTAGGGTAGATTTGTGCCACAATCTATTGAATTCGATATGTCTAGAGCAATAGAAAAAGTCTCAACGAAGTCCCAAAAGGAGGATGATCAAGAGTTAGTAAGATATGCAAGGAGATCATCAGTAGAGGGGCCCTTAAGAAAACCATACTGGCGATCTGAAAGGAGATTATGAGAAGACAGATGCTTCAGAAATGTTGAATTAAAACTAGATGTTAAAACTATAGAGATGCAAGACAGGATAGCAATTTGAAGATAGTTGGAGGGGTGAGAGTGGTCACCTTTGAAGATATTTTGATATTAGGCATAAGTAAGTGAGAGGGTGGTGGAGAGGGAGGAATAGCGCCGAAATAATTCAATGTGGAGTTTTTAGCGAAAGCTTGAGTGAAGAGTTCAGCTTTGTCAGAGGAAGAGGTGACGGTGCTGGTACAGTCAGAGTGTAAAAAAGGAGGGAAACTATACTATCTTGGAATCTTATCCCATAAAAGTGCATTGCCTGTATTAATGTTAAGATTGGCTAAATAGGACCATGTTGCTCATGGCCAAGACATTGATAATATTTTGTGGCCGCTTGTGACTGAGTTATTGTATCACAAACACATATTGTAAAGAAATATATTACTGTCTGCCCGTATCTACTCTGGGGGGTGGTAGATTAGTCAAGTCTCTCTCACTCCCACTCCCACTCACTCTCACTCTCACTCTCTCTCTCTCTCTCTATCTGCACGTGGATATTTTGTTTCTGTCTCTGCCTGTTTTGATGTGCTGTACTGTATGTGTCCATCTCTGCTTGTATTATCACCCAAAGAACAGAATATGGGAGGTACATGAAACTCTGCCATTGGCAGGATAATAAAAGATAATCCTAATGGATAATCATTGCATAACTCTTCATGCGTTATCCTTTTCTCCAACAGATATGACCTTTAAGCCCATGACAAGAGGTAATCCCTAGGATGCGTACATTCACTCGGTGTTAGCCAGAAAATAACATTTAAAATTGGAATAAAATAGATAAAAAAAAACGAATAAAACTAGAATTGATAATACAGTAGAAGAGGACGCAAGAGTTATTGGGAATAGGTTTTATGTGTACAAAATATCAAATAATTGACACAAAGAAGAATTGAGACGCAGGTGATTCAGAATTCATGAATTATTTAAGGAAACCCAAAAAGTCAAAAGATGCAGGGATGGTAGGGAATAGGCAATATATGAATACAAAATAGATATTGAGTGAAAACAAAACAAGTAATGCAGATGAAGCAGGAGGGGGGGGGGGGGGGGGGGGACTGAGAAAAGGGTTTGTGTAGAAGGGTATGCAGACGTGATGATGTTCAAAGTGTGGAAGGGTAGGACTGTAGGGGTGGTACATATTAGGTAGTGTGGAGAGGGGTAGACAGAGAGTGGTGGCAAGGAAGGTGGTAGCAGTGTCATATTAGTAGGGGTGGTGAAGGATAGGTAGTGTGGAGAGGGGTAGACAAAGAGTGGTGGCAAGGAAGGTGGTAGCAGTGTCATATTGGTAGGGGTGGTGAAGGATAGGTAGTGTGCAGAGGGATAGACAGAGAGTGGTGGCAAGGAAAGTGGTAGCAGTGTCATATTAGTAGGGGTGGTGAAGGATAGGTAGTGTGGAGATGGGTAGACAGAGAGTGGTGGCAAGGAAGGTGGTAGCAGAGTCACATTGGTAGGGGTGGTGAAGGATTGGTAGTGTGGAGAGGGGTAGACAGAGAGTGGTGGCAAGGAAGGTGGTAGCAGTGTCATATTAGTAGGGGTGGTGAAGGATAGGTAGTGTGGAGAGGGGTAGACAGAGAGTGGTGGCAAGGAAGGTGGTAGCAGTGTCATATTTGTAGGGGTGGTACATGATAGGTAGTGTGCAGAGGGGTAGACAGAGAGTGGTGGCAAGGAAGGTGGTAGCAGTGTCATATTAGAATGGGTGGTGAAGAATAGGTAGTGTGCAGAGGGGTAGACAGAGAGGGGTGGCAAGGAAGGTGGTAGCAGTGTCATATTAGTAGGGGTGGTGAAGGATAGGTAGTGTGCAGAGGGGTAGACAGAGAGTGGTGGCAAGGAAGGTGGTAGCAGTGTCATATTAGTAGGGGTGGTGAAGGATAGGTAGTGTGGAGAGGGGTAGACAGAGAGTGGTGGCAAGGAAGGTGGTAGCAGTGTCATATTGGTAGGGGTGATGAAGGATAGGTAGTGTGGAGAGGGGCAGACAGAGAGTGGTGGCAAGGAAGGTGGTAGCAGTGTCATATTAGTAAGGGTGGTGAAGGACAGGTAGTGTGGAGATGGGCAGACAGAGAGTGGTGGCAAGGAAGGTGGTAGCAGTGTCATATTAGTAGGGGTGGTGAAGGATAGGTAGTGTAGAGAGGGGCAGACAGAGAGTGGTGGCAAGGAAGGTGGTAGCAGTGTCATATTAGTAGGAGTGGTGAATGATAGGTAGTGTGGAGAGGGGTAGACAGAGAGTGGTGGCAAGGAAGGTGGTAGCAGTGTCATATTAGTAGGGGTGGTGAAGGATAGGTAGTGTGGAGAGGGGTAGACATAGAGTGGTGGCAAGGAAGGTGGTAGCAGTGTCATATTAGTAGGGGTGGTGAAGGATAGGAAGTGTGCAGAGGGGTAGACAGAGAGTGGTGGCAAGGAAGGTGGTAGCAGTGTCATATTAGTAGGGGTGGTGAAGGATAGGTAGTGTGGAGAGGGGTAGACAGAGAGTGGTGGCAAGGAAGGTGGTAGCAGTGCCATATTAGTAGGGGTGGTGAAGGATAGGTAGTGTGCAGAGGGGTAGACAGAGAGTGGTGGCAAGGAAGGTGGTAGCAGTGTCATATTAGTAGGGGTGGTGAAGGATAGGTAGTGTGCAGAGGGGTAGACAGAGAGTGGTGGCAAGGAAGGTGGTAGCAGTGTCATATTAGTAGGGGTGGTGAAGGATAGGTAGTGTGAAGAGGGGTAGACAGAGAGTGGTGGCAAGGAAGGTGGTAGCAGTGTCATATTAGTAGGGGTGGTGAAGGACAAGTAGTGTGCAGAGGGGTAGACAGATAGTGGTGGCAAGGAAGGTGGTAGCAGTGTCATATTAGTAGGGGTGGTGAAGGATAGGTAGTGTGGAGAGGGGTAGACAGAGAGTGGTGGCAAGGAAGGTGGTAGCAGTGTCATATTAGTAGGGGTGGTGAAGGACAAGTAGTGTGCAAAGGGGTAGACAGATAGTGGTGGCAAGGAAGGTGGTAGCAGTGTCATATTGGTAGGGGTAGTGAAGGATAGGTACTGTGGAGAGGGGTAGACAGAGAGTGGTGGCAAGGAAGGTGGTAGCAGTGCCATATTAGTAGGGGTGGTGAAGGATAGGTAGTGTGCAGAGGGGTAGACAGAGAGTGGTGGCAAGGAAGGTGGTAGCAGTGTCATATTGCTAGGGGTGGTGAAGGATAGGTACTGTGGAGAGGGGTAGACAGAGAGTGGTGGCAAGGAAGGTGGTAGCAGTGTCATATTACTAGGGGTGGTGAAGGATAGGTAGTGTGCAGAGGGGTAGACAGAGAGTGGTGGCAAGGAAGGTGGTAGCAGTGTCATATTGGTAGGGGTGGTGAAGGATAGTTAGTGTGGAGAGGGGTAGACAGAGAGTGGTGGCAAGGAAGGTGGTAGCAGTGTCATATTAGTAGGGGTGGTGAAGGATAGGTAGTGTGGAGAGGGGTAGACAGAGAGTGGTGGCAAGGAAAGTGGTAGCAGTGTCATATTAGTAGGGGTGGTGAAGGATAGGTAGTGTGCAGAGGGGTAGACAGAGAGTGGTGGCAAGGAAGGTGGTAGAAGTGTCATATTAGTAAGGGTGGTGAAGGATAGGTAGTGTGGAGAGGGGTAGACAGAGAGTGGTGGCAAGGAAGGTGGTAGCAGTGTCATATTAGTATGGGTGGTGAAGGATAGGTAGTGTGCAGAGGGGTAGACAGAGAGTGGTGGCAAGGAAGGTGGTAGCAATGTCATATTAGTAGGGGTGGTGAAGAATAGGTAGTGTGGAGAGGCCTAGACAGAGAGTGGTGGCAGTGTCATATTAGTAGGGGTGTTGAAGGATAGGTAGTGTGGAGAGGGGTAGACAGAGAGTGGTGGCAAGGAAGGTGGCAGCAGTGTCATATTAGTAGGGGTGGTGAAGGATAGGTAGTGTGAAGAGGGGTAAACAGAGAGTGGTGGCAAGGAAGGTGGTAGCAGTGTCATATTAGTAGGGGTGGTGAAGGATAGGTAGTGTGGAGAGGGGTAGACAGAGAGTGGTGGCAAGAAAGGTGATAGCAGTGTCATATTAGTAGGGGTGGTGATGGATAGGTAGTGTGGAGTGGGGTAGACAGAGAGTGGTGGCAAGGAAGGTGGTAGCAGTGTCATATTAGTAGGGGTGGTGAAGGATAGGTAGTGTGGAGAGGGGTAGACAGAGAGTGGTGGCAAGGAAGGTGGTAGCAGTGTCATATTAGTAGGGGTGGTGAAGGATAGGTAGTGTGCAGAGGGGTAGACAGAGAGTGGTGGTAAGGAAGGTGGTATCAGTGTCATAGTAGTAGGGGTGGTGAAGGGTAGGTAGTGTGCAGAGGGGTAGACAGAGAGTGGTGGCAAGGAATGTGGTAGCAGTGTCATATTAGTAGGGGTGTTGAAGGATAGGTAGTCTGCAGAGGGGTAGACAGAGAGTGGTGGCAAGGAAGGTGGTAGCAGTGTGATATTAGTAGGAGTGGTGAAGGATAGGTAGTGTGCAGAGGGGTAGACAGAGAGTGGTGGCAAGGAAGGTGGTAGCAGTGTCATATTAGTAGGGGTGGTGAAGGATAGGTATTGTGCAGAGGGGTAGAAAGAGAGTGGTGACAAGGAAGGTGGTAGCAGTGTCATATTAGTAGGGGTGGTGAAGGATAGGTAGTGTGGAGTGGGGTAGACAGAGAGTGGTGGCAAGGAATGTGGTAGCAGTGTCCTATTAGTAGGGGTGGTGAAGGATAGGTAGTGTGGAGAGGGGTAGACAGAGAGTGGTGGCAAGGAAGGTGGTAGCAGTGTTATATTAGTAGGGGTGGTGAAGGATAGGTAGTGTGGAGAGGGGTAGACAGAGAGTAGTGGCAAGGAAGGTGGTGGCAGTGTCATATTAGTAGGGGTGGTGAAGGATAGGTAGTGTGGAGAGGGGTAGGCAGAGAGTGGTAGCAAGGAAGGTGGTAGCAGTGTCATATTACTAGGGGTGGTGAAGGATAGGTAGTGTGCAGAGGGGTAGACAGAGAGTGGTGGCAAGGAAGGTGGTAGCAGTGTCATATTAGTAGGGGTGGTGAAGGATAGGTAGTGTGGAGAGGGGTAGACAGAGAGTGGTGGCAAGGAAGGTGGTAGCATTGTCATATTGGTAGGGGTGGTGAAGGATAGGTCGTGTGGAGAGAGGTAGACAGAGAGTGGTGGCAAGGAAGGTGGTAGCAGTGTCATATTAGTAGGGGTGGTGAAGGATAGGTAGTGTGGAGAGGGGTAGACAGAGAGTGGTGGCAAGGAAGATGGTAGCAGTGTCATATTAGTAGGGGTGGTGAAGGATAGGTAGTGTGGAGTGGGGTAGACAGAGAGTGGTGGCAAGGAAGATGGTAGCAGTGTCATATTAGTAGGGGTGGTGAAGGATAGGTAGTGTGCAGAGGGGTAGACAGAGAGTGGTGGCAAGGAAGGTGGTAGCAGTGTCATATTAGTAGGGGTGGTGAAGGATAGGTAGTGTGCAGAGGGGTAGACAGAGAGTGGTGGCAAGGAAGGTGGTAGCAGTGTCATATTAGTAGGGGTGGTGAAGGATAGGTAGTGTGGAGAGGGGTAGACAGAGAGTGGTGGCAAGGAAGGTGGTAGCAGTGTCATATTAGTAGGGGTGGTGAAGGATAGGTAGTGTGGAGAGAGGTAGACAGAGAGTGGTGGCAAGGAAGATGGTTCCAGTGTCATATTAGTAGGGGTGGTGAAGGATAGGTAGTGTGGAGAGGGGTAGACAGAGAGTGGTGGCAAGGAAGATGGTAGCAGTGTCATATTAGTACTGGTGGTGAAGGATAGGTAGTGTGGAGAGGGGTAGACAGAGAGTGGTGGCAAGGAAGGTGATAGCAGTGTCATATTAGTAGGAGTGGTGAAGGATAGGTAGTGTGGAGAGGGGTAGACAGAGAGTGGTGGCAAGGAAGGTGGTAGCAGTGTCATATTAGTAGGGGTGGTGAAGGATAGGTAGTGTGGAGAGGGGTAGACAGAGAGTGGTGGCAAGGAAGGTGGTAGCAGTGTCATATTAGTAGGGGTGGTGAAGGATAGGTAGTGTGCAGAGGGGTAGACAGAGAGTGGTGGCAAGGAAGGTGGTAGCAGTGTCATAATAGTAGGGGTGGTGAAGGATAGGTAGTGTGGAGAGGGGTAGACAGAGAGTGGTGGCAAGGAAGGTGGTAGCAGTGTCATATTAGTACGGGTGGTGAAGGATAGGTAGTGTGCAGAGGGTTAGACAGAGAGTGGTGGCAAGGAAGGTGGTAGCAGTGTCATATTGGTAGGGGTGGTGAAGGATATGTAGTGTGCAGAGGGGTAGACAGAGAGTGGTGGCAAGGAAGGTGGTAGCAGTGTCATATTGGTAGGGGTGGTAGGATATAACAGGTGTGGAAGGGTATATATTGAGTGATGAAGGATAGATAATGTGTAGTTGGTTAGCTAGAGAGTATGAACAGAGGGGGTGGTATGGTAGAGTATGGTAGGGTAGGAAGATGAAGAAAATTGTCATTAATACACAAAATGTGGAAGGGTTTAGTTGTAAAGTATGGGTGATGACTGATAGGTAGTGTGCAGTGGGATAGGCAGAGAGTATTAACAGGGAGGGATGGAGGTAGGGTAGTATGGTAGGGGAATTTATTATATGTAGAAGGGTTTAGTATGAGGGCTAGACAGAGTGCATTTACAGGGAGGTTAGTGGCAGGGTGATTTTGGTAGGGTGATAACGGTAGGGTCGAGGGTATACAAGGTATGGAAAGGTAGGGTGATAACTATTTGCTACACAGATATTATTACTATGGAGGGTTTGGTGGCAATTGGTATGGTAGGGATGATGCAGGGTAGGGTGGAGTGTACAAAAAGGGTGTGGAAGGGTTTAGGCTCCGCGCCCCATATCTTATCCTAAGTAACTTTCTATATGATTGAATGACTTGCCTTAGCCATAAAACGCTTAGTCTTCCCTGTCCCTGTGTCTTAGGATTGGTAGTGTGCAGAGAGGTAGACATAGAGTATTAACAGGGAGGATGGTGGGATAGGGTAGGGGGTCTTATAGTCTGAGACCATCTTGAGTTCTACCATCACGCGTCTCGCATTTTTTTTTTTTTCATATACCGTATTTATGTATCTATCAATGCAGTTCTTTATCAATATATCTATTATTATAAAATACACATACTCATGCAGACACAGATACATAAATATGGCATAGTAATTGTGTCTTTGTGTGTTTATATTTACCTATGAGTGTGTCTGCAAATATATGTGAATCTGTGTGTAAATATATGTATACATTTTAACTGCACACTAAATATACACTTTATAAACGTGTAGTTTACGTAAGAAAATCACATACCGATAAGATTAACTTTTAGATTTATTCATGCAATGAAAGCATATGATTTTTTTCTGTTCTAAGATTATGAATATGCAAGATCTGCACACATACGATAACTCATCAACACGAGGATGATATATAGTTACTAATTATGGTGATTATCATCATAAATTTTAATGAAGATGAAATTATTATGATTGAGATTATCGTAGCAATGATGGTCATGCTCATCATGATCATGTTAATGATCATGGTGACTATGATTATGAAGATCATCACCATCGAAACACAATATTTAGTTCCTCCCCATAAACAAAATGTGTTTGTCTTTTGTTCTTTGGATAAACCAAGCAAGCCTATAAGGTAGCGCCAGCAAACTTGCCAATAATCTTGACCCCATAACCTCTTATAACTCGAAATGAATTAAAGCAATCGGGATGACATTTCTATCATTTGGGAATCGTCCACCAGGAAATAGGTAAGGATATTTACAGCCAGTTTGCTCTAGGCCATTAAGAGTTACAGAGAGGCCAGGGATCAAAAGTTTTGTTAAGTTCGTTGGCGCTACCTGTAGTAACATCACAATAATTAAGAACCACTCACATGTCTGTAAACAATGCTGGCATCACCACGTTTGTTATAACATGTCCATCAAAGTTGCAAATACCTATATACAGCATGGTTTAAAAAAAAACGAAGATTTTCTTAATTGACTTATTATAATTCACTGACTTTCCTTTATTCCACTTCCTTCTCCATATCAATGCTTCTTGCTTCACACTAATTGTTCTTACTTCACTACTACCTACATCTGCTCTAGTATCTTGGTATTCTAAATATTGTTTTTTACCTCTTATTTAACTTTTTCAGTAAATTGGGACGCCAGTCTTCCTTTCTTTCTGGCTAATATTAATCGATTGTATGTAGCTTGGAAAGTATATATAGGAATCAAAGGGTTAAAACGATCTCAAATATTCCCCAAAATCCTACTAGTTTTTCCTAAGGCGAATAAAATAATCTAATAATGATAATTAGGAATGGCGTCATCGTATACTGAGGGGGTTAACTACAGTATATCTATTATAGTCTATCCATTATAAGTAAGCCACATATTGTGATCATTTACCCCTTTAACTAAAAAATGACTAGAGTAATCGAGCTGATATTTCTATCATTTAGGGAAGGTCAGCGAGGGAATAGGTGTGGAAAGTTACAGCCTATTAAATAGGCTGTAACTTTCCACAAATAACACATTTTGTTATAGCCCTTTTTGAGTTACAAGGGATAGAGATCACGATTTCTGGCCTACCTGTAATGAATGGACTATACAGTAGCTATGTCACAACTATTACCTTTCCCAACCATATTTACCATCCCTTTATCTTTCCATTAGGACCACCTGTCCAGTCAAGGGGGTTTCTCTGCGCTAGGCTCCGCGCCCCATATCTTATCCTAAGTAACTTTCTATATGATTGAATGACTTGCCTTAGCCATAAAACGCTTAGTCTTCCCTTAGATCATCTACACTTGCATTGGTATCCCAATTCTTCCTCTCTAATCCTCCCCAACCCAACCCCCAGCTTCTCAATCTCCACCAACAAAACCTTTCTCACCAAACTTCTCAGTATTACCCAGCCAGTTGAAAGCATCCCTGCTTCCGATCCTGTAGACTTGCGTTCATTCCCCTCTTAGGTTGAAAAGTTTTTCTGAGATGTAGCTGGTTCTGTCTCATATTGAGCAAGATAGATGGGTAATGGTCTCGGGCATTACAAGAGTTCTGAGCGCTATTGAATTTCTTCGAAGGGGAATAGAAAAGGTGCTTGATAAAGGACCTGATATTATTTTAATTATAATAGTAATAATAATAATAATAATAATAATAATAATAATTATTATTATTATTATTAATCAGCCCTCATTCCAACACTGGTATCCTTAACCCAACCCTCGCCTTCAGTCGCCGACAACATAACCTCCATCACCAATTTCCACCGAACCTCACAATATACCCTCAATCACCCTTCATTCCTATACTGCTGTGCATAACCCAACCCCCACCTTCACAATCGCCAACACAACCTTCATCCCCTGCAACCACCTCCACCACCATCGTCGTAGCTTCACAATCCCCATCACCAACCCCTTACCACCACTATTGACGCAGCTTCACAATCCCCATCAAGATAACCTTCATCACCATCCCCCTACCAATCCTGCACCAAATCTGAGGAGCAGGGCGCTGGCAACTGTCTGAATAGAGTACCGCCAACTTGACCATCTTGAGTGCCATCTTGATTCTTACTGATTCTGCATTCCAATACTGTTTCTGCAGCTTATTCATTTTGCCGCTCACATAATTATAGTTACACCTATTTCCAGATCGCTATCCATCATTACAACATTACCTGCTTTCGATACTTGCATTATGCCTCTTTCTGTATCGACATTCAACAGTTTACAACTTTTCTTACAGCAATGATCGCATTGAGTGGTCGACACACAGAATTGTAAGTTTCCGAATCATGATGGCGGCTCGTGATCTGACACCTCGGACCCCTATTTGTCGTTACTCTGTTAATGTAGGTACTCTGTCCTCTACATCCCGACGGCGGCCCCGAAGAAGTGGTATCTACTGCAGGTCTCCGGAAGGGTTCAAGTCCTTCCACAATGAGCAAGATATTCGGTTACAGGAGAATTCGCCCCAAAACCAAATCGCCCCGCTCTTGGACAACGAGTTCGCCCCGTTTATACCCCCCCCCCCCCTCCCCTCACCACAACCACCCCTGGAGCTTATCACTTATTTCCATCCATCCCCCAACCCCTGAGGTCTTCTGTAGTAAAAACTGATGCAAAGAAGGAATTGAGGACATTACTCATTTGTACTCCTTTGTTAGGTTAGGTTAGGGTTAGGTTAGGTTACGGTAGGGTTAGGTTACGTTAGGGTATGGTTAGGTTAGGTTAGGGTTAGGTTAGGTTAGGTTAGGTTAGGTTAGGTTTGGTTAGAGAGATGAATAGAGGGGGAATTTTTCAGTACCCCTTTAGGGGTGAGGGGGGACATTAACGGGGCGAACTCGCGGCGGGGCGACTTTTCAAAGCGGGGCGAACTCGTTTTGGGGCGAATTCTCCAGTATTCGGATATACACCAGGTTGACCTTAAGGTCCTTCAAGTTAGAGCTAGTTCTTTACAGTAGTCGTCATTTTGTAAACCGTCTTCTTCATTACTATCACCACTATCACCATGTTCCTCTCCCTCCCCCTCACCCTCCTCCTTATTTTTCTATATGGAGTTGATGACTTGTGTTTAAACCTTTTTGTGTAGATTCCCAGCAGTTCATGCCTGTTTTTACTCTATATTTCCTGAACATGCAGTCCTAGAACACGGATAAAACACAACACCAGGTAATCAATATGTCTACCCTGAAAATCAAGGATACGACTAAAGTTCCTAGATAAGATTTTGCTTCAAAGTCGGCCTCCCGCTCCTCGCTCGAACTGACAAAATAAGTTCACTAATATATTCTTGTCCTCAGACCTCTATTGGTGGCGTATGCCGCGCTGGAGAACACCAGGGGATAGTTTGGACCTTGTAGACCCGATGAATAAGGGTTGTTTTATAATTATATTTTGGGTTTGTGGGTTAGACTGATCGGGATTGGGTCTTGGGCAGAAGGCTTGGAGGAATGGGTAGCTGGGATTAGGGAGGTGGTCGGCCGTGGGTTCTGGGATGGACTTTGGATTATGTTATATATACACTCCTCCCCTTCCCTTCCCAATCCCCCAGTACCAGTAACCCCTTCCCTCAGCCCCCAGTACCCCCAGTTCCCTCGTCCCAGTCTTGTCCGTGTGGTAATATTAGTTGCTTAGTTCTAAAAGATTGTTCCTACTCGGGACGTATATACTGTACAGTATTATTGTTTTTTAGTACTTAAGCTTTCGCAGTTTACTGTTCTTTTCCGTCTTGCGTGTGAAACGCCCTAGCATTAGTCTAGCGTTACAATGTATATACTGTATATATATATATATATATAATATATTATTATATATATATATATATATATATATATATATATATATATATATATATATTATATATATATATATATATATATGTATATATATTATATATATATATATATATATATAATTATATATATAAATCTATATATATATATATCTATATATATATATATATATATATACTGGAGAATAACCTAACCTAACTTAGCCTAACATAACTTACCTAACTTAACTTAACCCTAACTTAACTACACCTAACCTTACTAAGCCTAACTTAACCTAACCTAACTTAGCCTAACATAACTTACCTAACTTAACTCAACCTAATCTAACTAAACCTATCTTAACCTAACCTAACTTAGGTGAAACTTTTTCTGTTGCACTAGACATATCGAAGGCCTTCGATAGAGTCTGGCACAAATCTTTAATTTCCAAACTGCCCTCCTTCGGTTTCTGTCCCTCCATCTGTGCCTTTGTCTCTAATTTACTTTCCGGCCGTTCCATAGCTGCGGTTGTAGACGGCCATCGCTCATTTCCTCATCCTATCAATTCCGGTGTTCCTCAGGGTTCTGACCTATCTCCTATTCTCTTTCTAATTTTCATAAATGATCTTCTCAACTGTACATCCAGTCCCATCCATTCATATGCAGACGACTCTACCTTACACCACTCAATTAGTTTTCCAGAACGCCCCAGCCAGCAGTCCCTCAAAAGTAAACGTAACGAAACCATAAAATGCTTATCTTCTGATCTAGCTACTATTTCCAATTTGGGTAGAGAAAACCTTGTTGCATTTACTGCTTCCAAAACTCAATTTATCCATCTTACTACCCGTCAGGAACCTCCAGAGGAATATCCCTTATTATTCAATAATACAAAAATCAACCCTTCATCTTCTCTCAATGTTCTCGGTGTCTCTTTTTCTTCTGCTCTCACTTGGAAAAACCATATTACCAGTCTCGCTAAGGCAGCCTCCGAGAAGCTGGGTGTTGCAACCGCCTCAAGGGGTTCTTTACCCCTGCGCAGCTTCTTGCTCTGTACAGGGGCACAGTGCGTCCTTGTATTGAGTATTGTTCACATGTGTTGGGAGGATCCTCTCACACCGCACTCCTAGGTAAAGTAAAAAGGAAAGCCTTTCGTATCATTAACTCCCGTCCACTCACCAACTCTCTCTCTTCGGCGCAATGTTGCATCTCTCTCACTATTCTATCGCTACTACAATAATCAGTGTTCCTCGGAGCTTTCCCAGTGTATACCACCTCCTCTACATAGGGTACCTAGTACCCGCCTTGCGACACAATCCCACCCCTACTCTGTGCAACTCTCCAACCCAAGAGTGAAACGCAATTTTCAGACTTTCTTCTATTCAACTGCTAAGCTCTGGAACTCTCTTTCTCAGAATCAGTCTTTCCCTCTTCCTATGACTTAAATTGCTTCAAACTCCGTGTGTCCAGGCATTTTAGCTCGAACGTCCCTTGATTTCGGCCCTGTGACTCTTTGAAATCTGGGAGAGGCACTCCCTGCAGGCAGGTATGCCTTTTGTCTCCCTCATTCACATAGAAAAAAAAATAAAAAAAATAACCTAAACTAACCTAATCTAAGTTTAGGTAGGAGGGGGGGTGGGGGGGGGGGGGGGGGGACAAACGGGTCGAACTCGCGGCGGGTCGAATTCGCTGGACAAGTGTGCCTTTTTTCAAGTACTCAAGTGCCTACATACGTCACGCTTTCCTATTGTACTGTAGTTTTCGTTTGTATTGTCTTTATAATAATTATGTATATTTGTGTTCGCGTTTGCTTGTCTCGCTACTATTTACAGTACTTGTACGCTCTCCCTCCGCAGTACGATTCTGTCGCTGTGGCATTACACTTGCTTTGAATGTAGTTGTTTATTTCTTCTTATGTGTTTTGATACCTTTAATAACATGTTTTCTATTTGTATTTCATTTTCGCTACCACTTGACGGTTATATATAGCTTAGGTAGAACCTATAAAGACAAAGGCATAATATTAATTAATCTTAAATTTCCCTTTAACTTCCAAAATCTCTTTGTATGCTTAATATTATCGACTAATAATAGCCAGAAGCTAAATGAAAGAATGCGTCATGGTATACTGAAAGAAGTTAATTTCATCTGCGGTAATTTCTATCGTTTGTTATTCTAATATTCTGTGTCGCGTTTTTTTTTTCTTGCCTGTTTTTTATTTATCCTTTCGTGTTGGGTTTTCTTTACGATTGTCTGTTGATTTCTCTATATCTAATTGTTCGCTTTCAAATACTTTGTGCTGTTGCCTTCTACCGTGTTGAGTATTATTTACTTATTGTAAATGTCATGTTTTTTGTTATTTGCGGATGAAGAAGACAAAAGGCAAAGCTGTTAACAAGTGACCCCACCCCCAAAGTTGAAAAGAGGATAGAGAGCCAAATTCCTGGTACGTTAGAGTCAATTTTTTTAGAAAAACGGAGCTTGAGGCAGTTTGAATCATAGGATAAGGGAAAGACAGACTGAGGGAACAATTTTAGAG
>CM064492.1:39067761-39132761 GCA_032716605.1 Paralithodes platypus | reverse complement strand
CCTTGCTATCCAAGCTAATTTCTGTGACCATGGTCAGGAAGACTGCAGCGTATTAAAAAGAGGGGGGGAAGGCTCCGGCTACGGAGTGGGCTGATAGCCTAGGAAGCACAGGACATCCTGATGACCTTTGTTACTTTATTCGCTGTTTTCTAAGTCTGTTACTGACGTGACTGCTGACCACTGGAAAAACCGGAGGGAATGTATGGCTGAGCTTTGTCTGACTAGGCTAGCAACATTGGTTGCTGCCAGTACTACCGGAGAGGGGTCCTTATGGAACCACAAGAACATATGATGGAGGGGGGCAAGCTAACAAAAGGGTTGAAATAGGGGAGCTATCCCCCCGCCAAAGGCGGCTTTCTAGGGCCTTTCCTAGCTGATGCTGAGAGGATTGGGTTCTAGTCATGTGGTGATGGGCTGGTCTATCTGAGTGAGAACTGAGCAATCTCTGCCATACCCATAGCTTACTCTGACTGTTCCTTTTACTTATATATTTTCTAGATCTCAAGTGACGGCGTCTCTAACGTGGATTGACCTCCCAATCTACCAAGATTGGAAGCCAAAGCGTCACATTTTTCCCTTGCCCCTCAACTTTCTCTTCATAATTGCTGAGGGACACAGGGCCCTGGGTGGGGCTTTGGTTTCCCGGGCATTTCCGCACCCTCCTCAGCTCCCCGCCATGGAGTGGCTTCGGTCACCCAGGCTTTATTGTGGTCGGCGGGGAGGGTTCCGTGGGGGCGCTCGGTTATGGCCTTGGCCTTGCTCGGGGCCTTGGGGCTGTTCGGGCAGGCAGCTTGGGGAACAACAACAACAACAACAACCCCAAGGGTAGAGCCTTGACAAGTATGACTGAGGCAACTAATGTGATCTTCCCTTACTGGTATACTAGTCCTCAATGGTTCTCCAAGCCTAAGCTACTCATGCCACCGGCGGGAGAAAAAGAGACAAGTTTTGGTCACCCCCCCCCCCCCCCCCGGTGGGGGGTGGGGACCAGCTGAGAATTAACACAGAATAAGTTAGAGGCATAGCAAGAGTGTCCAGACTTCCAGGAAACTGCAGGAGGGGAGAGGTCGGCATGGTAATCAAGATTACTGGTGGTCTCATACGACCTAAGGGTATTACTCGATCCGACCGTAAATATTTCCCCAAAGATATTATCGCAGTTGTACTACGAGGTGAGAACTGTATCAAATACCATGCCACCTGTAACTAAGACCTGTTGTATACCAGAAAGTCGTCACGTTCCTGCTATGCCTCATGGACTAGAAAACTTTCATTGTATGACTTAGTTAACTTAAAAACATTTTCTTATTTGTGTTAGGGACATAGGGCCCCATGTTGCCCCGTGACCATATTACCCAAGATGTGCCCTTGTCCGTTCATTTCTGTCTAAACAACTAGGTGACCAGATACCCATGGCGAATCACCGCGTGTTTTTACCTTGCTTGAAACATGTTTCACTCAATGAGTTATCAGACATCGTACAGTAGAGTAGTTGGACAGCTTTGGCCAACGACCGGCGGGAGGTGTACTTAAGATAGTGAGAATAAAAAAACACAAAACCAGCTCGTGGAACGATTACCCGTCGCCCCCCTCACATTGTGAGTGTGCCCTACATTGGTTTCACTGGCCTTGGCTGGCTGTGAAGCCGAAAACCTGGCTGGAGGAGAGCCCGGGGGTAAAGCTACAGCCTGTGTCGCTGACCCGGGCTCCTCCCCCCCTGCGGATGGTTTGACGGGTGTTGGAAAAAATCTGACGCCTGTCATTTATAAGGTAGGTTACCGCCGGAGCAAAGGTGTAAAAACAAGTGTATTGTGCCGGGACGCGGCCCGGAAACAGCAATGACCCGTGGCGCGGCCTGGGTGTTCATGTCAGGGCAATGTAGACCTCGGAATCCTGTACCAGAGCGCGGTGTAGGGAGAGAGGTCTACAAAAAAGGGGGGGGGGGGGGGGTTTGGGGCGAGGTAGTCTTTCCAAAAGCTGGGAGGAAAAAACCAAACAACCAACAAGCGGGTATTAATATGATAACCGGTAGTCACCGCACGTCGTTGGCCATTATCGTGTCCGCAGCTAAAGACAACCTAGTGTGATGCCATACTAAGCATCATGTTGGCATCTCTTTGAGTTTGTGAATCATCATAGATGCTGTTAGGTTTGGGGAAAAAATGACCCTATAATAAACATTCTCGGGCACCCCTTGCACCATATGGAGTCTGAGAAGCTGTCTGGCTCTGACTGCCTCAAACAAGGCTGTTCGGATATCCCTAAGTGTACCCGCCGGGTTCGGCAGGAGGTACTGTTGAAAAGCTCTGACAGTTTCGTCCCGCCATCCCGGCGGATTGGGCATTGGTTTAGCAATGGCCTGAGCTGTGTCTCTAGTGAGCAGAAAACCAATAAACTTCCAGTGGGCATTATCCCTTACTAGGAACTCCCGTTGGAGTTCAATAGAGTCTGGAGTTAAGAAAGGAGCTGGGAAGTGTCTAGCTTCTAATGGAGGGGCAATGAGGAACTCAAATATAGCTTGTGGGACTCCGCCTGGCTGTGACCTCAGCAAGTCAAACTCCATATGGCGCGGGGGTGGAATAGGTAGGGAAACATTGGTCGTTATGTCAATAGCAAACTGTTGGACTTCCTGATCCCAGAGCACCCATGGGCCATGTCCCACCTCTCCCAGATTTAATTCCCTTTGCTCGAGTTGTGAACGAGTAAAAGTTAGCCGTGGTTCAATCAACCTCGAAAAATTATCGTTATTGTTGGCATGAGGGCTAGTGGAATCACTAGAAGGATCGTTATCGTCGGTCCAAGAGCCAGCAGAGCAACTAGGAACATCTGGGGGAGGAGGGGCAAGTCGTCTTGGCTCGTGCACAAAATACTGATTACTAGTAGAGTTAGGTATTACTATAATAGGGACCCCTATGACCTTTCCCTGGGTGTCTTTGGCCCTAAAAGCTTTATGTCTGTTTACTTCAATGGACCAGTCCGGTGGTACTGGAATCTCACCATGGGTGGATCTGTGTCTGTCCCCTGCCTTAGACGAGGTAACCGGGAGACATAGCTTACCCGGTTCTATACTATCCTGAAGCTTATTTTCCATGTGTGACTGAGCCGGGGGGAGTGGAGCAAAAATTATAACGGGATCCGGTGGAGGCTTCAAGGGTTCCGCCGCCGAAAGACTCCCTATAGTAATTTTGGAGGGACTGGCTTTAGGTCGCGTGCCCGAAACAATCTGTGTTTCTGCCGCGTTACGTGTCAGATTGCTAGTTGGTAACAACTGATGACTATTTACACCTGATTGGGTCCCTTTGACTACTTTTGGTGTAACCCCGGACCCGTGCGATTGCTATCGCCGGTGATTCTTAAGTTAGACAATGCCATAGCTGCTGGCATTACAGGGTCCGGAATCACATCGATTGTGGTTGGTGACAGGGGACGGAGTGGACCCTGTCCCGGTATTACGTTAGAGGTTTGTGACTGGGAATTGGGGGGAACCGAATGTAAGAACACAATCTCATCGTGACAGGCACAGATCCATGTGGTGGGGTGACCGTTAACTCCAGTATGATCCCCAGGACGCTTGGAAGTAGCACATTGTTGGAGGACCTTGTGCAATAAATCATCTAACTGCTGCGCCGTAACACATTGGGATCTTTGCCGTTTGAGGGACCTAGATTTCACCTTCCTGGCCGATGTGGGTCCCTTTTCCTGTACCATTGGACTTGGTTCTATTAGTTCCTTACCTTCATCCTGCAGAGTTATTGGGAGAAGAACTATTTCCGGTGGCTGTACCGTGTGTGACCCTGAAGCCTGACTATCACCTCGAGAGGGTTTTTGATCCTCTACCCGTGGATTTTTACTCAACCCAGTTTCCACCCTAGTTTGGACTGCCGGGCCAGACTCTGACCTACAGGTAGGAGCCACTATGCTCGTGTTACTGGTTACCGGCCCAGTGGGCAGACCTATGGCGTCTATCGTCGGCGTGACTCTTCCCGCCGTTGTAATAATCATGACCTTGGACCATATCAGGCGCCGGAGCCATATGGAGCCCAATTTTACCGTCTGGTAAATTTGTTTGTGATAGCACTAACTTAGAGCCTTGTAGCTTTACCCTAACTCTTGGTCTAACCCTCATCGCCGGTGGGTGTTGCTCGGCACACGCTCCGCCGGAACCGGGGAAAACCACCAGCGCCGTCGGGGCGGATGTCGAGGAAACCGGTGGTGATGTTGACTTACACATCTGGATGAGGGGGCTAGCTTGGGTGTCCGATGCCTTGCCGGTGTACCGCGGACAGGACAACCTGCGCACCTTAGCCGGTAGATGTTCCACACTGGACGCCTTCTGACGGAGCCGTTGAGGTGAGTCCAGTTGAGCTAGAAGTATCATCTCCGGCGATTCTGAGCGAGCTCTCTTAGTGTGGGGAGGGGAGTAACCGACAGAGGACTCAGATGAATGGGGGGAAGCAAGGTTTGAATTGGGTAGAGACGGGACGGCCGCCTGACAGACTGAGGGACCATCAAAGGAGTACAAGCGAATGATCCTCATTAACTCTGCTGTGTCGCAGAATAATTCAGAATTAGCCACCCTTGCAGCGTAAGATTCAAATTTAGTCTTAATCTCAATCAAAGATAATAAGGAAGACATATCTTGGTTGTCTAGCCATTCATCGAACAGGTCCGAGCAAACCGGACATTTACTGGCAGTCCATGAAAAGGTAGTCTTGTCCAAACAAACAATACAGCGGATGCACAACCTGTGCGCCGCTACTGGGACAGATAAACAAATAGGTGTAGAGCAAATTCAAAAGTTAGGCATGGTTACTGACTCTCCTCCCCGCTGGGGACAGTTCCTCCTCAGCTGTGCTGCTCTGGATATGAAGAGTCTGGAAATAGAAATTTCCAGGAATCAATGCTCATAAGGATAACCTGAGAGGTGATAATAACATCCTACTAAGTCCCCGGCGACGAAAATATTGGTGAGCTACAACCCAACCATTTTCTCGCCTTGGGCGTTGTCATGTACAACCCCTCTCCCTTTTCAATCAGGGGGAAGTCACGTGTGACTTTTTTTTTTTTTTTTTTTTTTTTTTTTTCTATGTGATTGAGGGAGGCAAAAGGCATTACTGCCTATAGCGAGTGCCTCCCCCATAGTTGAAAGAGTAACAGGGCCAAAATCAAGGGACGTTCGAGCCAAAATGCCTGGACACACAGAGTTTGAAGCAATTTAAGTCATAGGAAGAGGGAAAGACTGATTCTGGGAGAGAGTTCCAGAGCTCAGCTGTTGAGTAGAAGAAAGTTTGAGAGTAACGTTTCACTCTTGGGTTGGAGAGTTGCACAGAGTAGGGGTGGGATTGAGTTGCAAGACGGGTACCACGTGCCCTACGTAAAGGAGGTGGTATGCACTGGGATAGCTCTGAGGAACACTGATTATTATAGTAGCGATAGAATAGCGAGAGAGATGCAACATTGTGGCGGAGAGAGAGAGACTGCAGAGAGTTGGTGAGTGGACGGGAGTTAATGATGCGAAAGGCCTTCCTCTCAACTTTGTCCAGGAGAGCGGTGTGAGAGGAACCTCCCCACACATGTGAACAATACTCAATACAAGGGCGCACTATGCCCCTGTACAGAGCAAGAAGCTGTGCAGGGGAAAAGAACCCTCTAAGGCGTTTGAGCACACCGAGCTTCTGGGAGGCTGCCTTAGCAAGACTGGTAATATGGTCCTTCCAAATGAGAGCAGAAGAAAAAGAGACACCAAGAATATTGAGAGAAGATGAAGGGTTGATTTTTGTATTGTTGAAGAATAAGGGATAGTCCGCTGGGAGATCCTGACGGGTAGATAGATGGAGAAATTGGGTTTTGGAGGCATTAAAGTTAACAAGGTTTTCTCTGCCCCAATTGGAAATAGTATTTAGATCAGAATTTAAGAGTTCTATGACTTCATTACGTTTGTCGTTGAGGAATTGCTGGCTGGGGCGTTCTGAAAAACTAATGGAGTAGTGTAAGGTTGAGTCGTCTGCGTATGAATGGATGGGAATTAAGGTACAGTTAAGGAGATCATTTATAAAAATTAGAAAGAGAATAGGAGATAGGACAGAGCCCTGAGAAACACCGGAGTTTATAGGGTGAGGAAGTGAACAATGGCCGTCCACAACCGCGGCTATGGAACGGCCGGAAATGAAATTAGAGTCAAAGGCACAGATGGAGGGATAGAAACCGACTGCTTACCTATGACATGGGTCCCTGGCCCTAAGTGGACATCTAGCGAGTGTCATCCTGCAGCTGCGTGGTAGCTAGACACTGCTAAATCTTAGTTACCCAACTGTGCCGCCGGACGTAGTGGGAGGGAAAAACTAGCAAGTCAACCCACCCCAACTGAGCCGCCGGGCCGCCGGTATAAACTGGTTAGTCACAGGGCGAGTCATAATCACAGACGGTTGCACAACCGTCCTCCCTCCGCCGGCCTTTGCACGACCGCCGGCAGGGAGAATAGTGGTACACTACGTAGTCAAAATGGAGGGGAAAACATAGGCCCAAGCACGCCAGGGCGGCGGAAGCCGGACCGAGTACGAAGACAGTGGGCCGGCGGGCCAAGGAACAAGGTAAAAAACAGTCAAGAGCACAAAATTGCTAAACCTGAACCCAAAACAACCCCATACAAACGAAATGACTCCGAGAACTCCAGGAACGAGATGAAACTCGAACCCGAGATCACAGGACAAAAAAGGGAGGAGGGGGGGTGGGGGTGAGGGGCATAATATAAATATCATATAACAACAGAGCCCCCTCCCCCCACACCCACCAAGCCCTAAGAACACCCCTAACGTGGCTGACCACTAGGTAACAGTAATCCTTATCTGATGGAAGAAAGACTAAAACCTGAAGAGAACACGGCCACAGCACGAGGGGAAGAGGCCCACGAGAGGGGCCCGGGAGCAGGCTTGAACACCAGAAGATCCCACACCACGTGTGACAATCCTTAAACTGGAGCGTCCGCTAAAATTAAAGAAACACAAGGCCCCTAGGCCCAACACACTGGACTGAAGACCTTCTGCGATGAAAAAACTAGCCTGGTAACTAGGAATAATCCACATATAAGGCGCGTAAATACAAGAGAAAACACACACGTGGCGACTGACTTGGAGAACACGTAAGCGCCTGAAAGTAACCTAATTTAACACTTCCTGCGGGCAACCAACGGGTAGCCTGTGCTAGCTAGTCCTAGACCCTGTTCAATACAACTCAGATATATACAAATGAGCAAGGACTCACGAGAAACTGAGTGAACGACGAATGAAGCAGCGAGACACACCCGACTTAGTTGCACGCGGGGAGAAGAAGGAGGGTATGGCCGCCAGGCGAGGAGCGACTGGGTTGCCACAACGCAATAAATCCACCAAAAATGGAAAGCGTGTTATAACATTGTTTAAGTTTATTTTGTTATTTTTCTTCTCTTATTTTTTACGAAGTTTTTTCGTAGTGGGTACCCGATCTTTAGACGACTCCATAAGAGAAGTTGCGTTACACTTGTGAGGAATACTCTGTTCATCCCCGCGGCGGTAGATTCAAAACGGCTGATGCGGGTGTTGAATGGAGACTATTATATTAATAGGCAGATCGTCAATGATGGAGGGACCACTATTAAATAAGCTTCTGTAACCAGGCCCCTCAACACACACTTCATAATTACTCATATTATATATTTATATTTCATACAGTTATTTGTACTGTACTCTCATCTTTCTTTAGGTGTATTGCTGCACAAGCACACACATACGCAAATGCACATATGCAGGCACAGACACAAGCATGCCGTCACTGGCCTAAGTACACAGAAGCATGTAGACACACGCACATCTCCTCCTGAGCATACATCAATGACCCTCTGATGTTACCGACACTCACTCACACACACACACACACACACACACACCCACACACAAGCGGTGGTGTGTTTATCGGTACACACGTTGATTATGCATGCATACGAGTACATTTTTCGATTTTTAAACCTAAATAAAACTTTCTAGATAAAACTTAACCTAACCTAACCTACCTAACCTAACTTACCTATCTATCTACCTATTGCCTGATGCCGTGAATCCCGAAGGGGTGGCCACGAACGAACCGCCCCATGCACCTCTGTCCCCAGTCATCGATGCCCCTCCCCCCAACCAGCACCGCCTTCGTTCATATACTTCCTCACTCCATCCTTCCACCTCTCCTTCGGTCTACCTCTCCCTCTCTGTCCTTCCACCTCGCTCTCGTACACCCTCTTAGTCATTCTCTCGTTTCCATACGTTCCATATGGCCGAACCATCTCAAGTTGTTCCTTTTCACACTTTCCAGCACATCTACCTCCACACCACACCTCCTTCTTACTTCTTCATTAGTCTGTCTATCCCTCCATGTAACTCCGCACACACTTCTTAAGTAATTCATTTCCACTGCTCTCACTCTTGGTCTGAGTCTCTCAACCAACGTCCATGCTTCGCTTCCGTAAGTCAGTGTCGGGATTACCACACTGTCATGCAAGGACTTCTTCACTTCCATACTGACCACCCTATTTCTTGTTACTGCTTTCAGCGTTCCTACAACCCTCTTCCCCTGTTGTACCCTCTCCCGCACTTCTTCATCCATAGTCCCATCTTTACTCAACACACTGCCCAGATACTTAAAAGAGTTGACAATCTCCATAGCCTGACCGTTCAACTTCACCTCACACTCTGTGACTCTGTGACCTAACCTAACCTAAAACACTCCATTTAAACATATTTTAAAGAGGTGTGTACACTTAAACTGCCGCCCCAAACCGCATGTACCTGCAAACCTACATATTTAGTAAAGTTTGTACCTTGATGCACACACACACACACACACACACACACACACACACACACACACACACACACACACAGACACACACACACACACACACATTTTATTGTTCCCATGATGTTACCGACACTCTCTCAGTCACAGCTCCTACCTTACCCTAACATAATTAGTATTTATAGTGAGTACATAGTACATAGTACATAGGTGAGGTGAAGGTATTATAACTCTTGGCTCACTGCATTTGCTGTTATGTGTGTGTGTTTTTTGTTTTGTTCTTTTAATGATTCAAGAAAGGTATCTGTGGGAGCGTTACATGTCGGATATAAAACAGTGGGGGTCGGACACGGCTCGATTCAATTTCCTGGCAGAATTGAGTACTCTTAGTAGTAACGGATAGGATAATTGGACTATTTCGATAGCTTGGACTCAATTTACCACTCCTCCCTAGTTCAACTTTGTCCGAATGCTACCGCTCGGTCTGCCTAATTTTACAACGAACCCAATTCGACTTAATCTGCTTCAAGCTCCGTGTGTCCAGACATTTTTACTTTAACGTACCGGGTAACTTGAAATTGGCTTTTTATCATTTTTTGAACGTTTGGTGAGAGGGCAAGACACTTGTTACAGGCAGCTTTACCTTTTGTCTCCTTCATACACATCAATGAATAAAGAAAACCGATTTGTCCCTATTCGACTGCTTTACCAAACTCAACCATTCACCTCAATTCGACTGAGTGACTCAATTCCACCGGGCAGCTCCAATGCCGCTTGTTCCATTTCGTCAGGTTGGCTCCAATTAAATTGCTCGGCCCAAGTCGTCTGCTTGCCCCTATTTATCTGCTTCCGACTGCTTCCCTGATTCAACAGTTTCCCTCCAATTCAACTGCCCCCCCCCCCCCCCAATTCAACTGCTTCTCCCCAATTCAATTGCTCCCCCAATTCAACTGCTTCTCCCCAATTCAACTGCTCCCACAATTTAACAACTCTCAATTCAACTGCTCCCAAAATTCAACTGCTTCCCCCCAATTAAACTGCTCCCACAATTCAACTGCTCCCACAATTCAACTGCTCCCACACTTCAACTGCTCCCACAATTCAACTTCTCCCACAATTCAACTGCTACCTCAATTCAACTGCTCCCACAATTCAACAGTTCCTGCCCATTTTAACTGCTCCCACAATTCAACTGCTCCCACAATTCAACTGCTCCCACAATTCAACTGCTCCCACAATTCAACTGCTCCCACAATTCAACTGCTCCCAGAATTCAACTGCTCCCACAATTCAACTTCTCCCACAATTCAACTGTTCCCACAATTCAACTGCTCCCAAAATTCAACTGCTCCCACAATTCAACTGCTCCCACAATTCAACTTCTCCCACAATTCAACTGTTCCCACAATTCAACTGCTCCCACAATTCAACTGCTCCCCACAATTCAACTGCTCCCACAATTCAACTACTCCCACAATTCAACTGTTCCCACAATTCAACTGCTCCCACAATTCAACTGCTCCCACAATTCAATTGCTCCAACAATTCAATTCAATTCCTCCCCACAATTCAACTGCTCCCACAATTCAACTGCTCCCACAACTAAACTGCTCCCACAATTCAACTGCTCCCACAATTCAATTGCTCCCCACTATTCAACTGCTCCCCACTATTCAACTGCTCCCACAATTCAACTGCTCCCACAATTCAACTGCTCCCACACTTCAACTACTCCCACAATTCAACTGCTCCCACAATTCAACTGCTCCCACAATTCAATTGCTCCCTACAATTCAACTGCTCCCACAATTCAACTACTACCCCCAATTCAACTGCTTCCCCAATTCAACTGCTCCCCCAATTCAACTGCTCCCACAATTCAACTGCTCCCACAATTCAATTGCTCCCACAATTCAACTGCTCCCACAATTCAACTACTACCCCCAATTCAACTGCTCCCACAATTAAACTGCTCCCACAATTCAACTGCTCCCCCAATTCAACTGCTCCCACAATTCAACTGCTCCCACAATTCAACTGCTCCCACAATTCAACTGCCCCCACAATTCAACTGCTCCCACAATTCAACTGCTCCCACATTTCAACTGCTCCCACAATTCAACTGCTCCCACAATTCAACTGCTCCCACAATTCAACTGCTCCCACAATTTAACTGCTCCCACAATTTAACTGCTCCCACAATACAACTGATTCACCCTAATTTGACTGCTTCTCCCCATTTCAACTCTCCCCCCCACCCCCTCCCCTCATTCAACTGTTTCACCCCAATTCAACTGCTTCCTCTGACATCCACTGTTTTACCCCACTGTACTAACCCATTGATGATCAAGACGCAATTTAACAGTCTATTCTGGCTTCAATAGACGTTTATATACAGCTTAGGGTGAAGTTGTGGGAGCTAAAGAGTTAACTGAGATAGTATTTACCCGTTTAATTCCTAGATATCCATACTAAATTGCATGAAATCGACTACTGATAATCAAAGTAATATGGACAAATGTGTCTTACGTTCTCAAGGAGTTAACACATGAAAACACAAAAATCCTTGCGATTCAAGTCAAACGGTGGAAAGAAAAAAATATACTGATTTGTGTGAAAACAAATGAAGTGTAAGTTGTGAAAGTGCAACAGGAATTATGACCGTGACTGTAGTACATCTGTTCGCATTTAGATTCATCTCCGCAGAATGGGCTGCAAGGATGATGTACTAATTATTATTCCTTGTACCAACTCACTCCCACTCTCACTCTTTCTCACACACTCTCACTCTCACTTTCTCTCTCTCTCTCTCCAGAGAAACTTATGCAGTGTAATACAATTGACACATTCAAAGGGATGCTAGAAATTTATTTTTAGGAGGTTGGAGTATTGGAGATTAAACAAAGTTAGATGGGATATCAGTAGTATACTTATTCCTCAACTTTGTTGTTTACTATGAATGTCCCAGTAGAAATGTTTTCATCTGATGGAAGCCTTGTTTTCCCAAATATATTTAATGCCGGCCCAAGGTCGCAGGTATTGGTGGGTGGGGAGAGAGCCTTCTGCTTTGTTGTTTTTACCTTCCACTTTGTAGCAAATCCCATGTTAGAATGAATTAAGTACGAACTGCCTAATAAGGATTGCAATGTCTGTGCAGTATATGAATATATGTAACACTATGTAACGTAACTCTCTTACGCTATAATTACTATAATTAGTCCTGACCACCTCGTTTGGATCGTAAGGTCTGGGTTGTTTTTGTATCTCTGTAAGTCTTTCTCTCTCTCTCTCTCGCGCGCTCTCTCTCTCTCTCTCCCTCTCTCTCTGCGTCTTAATCCTTCTTTCACTAGGATTAATATAAAAATAGGAGACCCTGAGACTTGCATAAGATGACACGTCACTTCTTCCTTCTCACTTCTTTCGTATTCATCTTTCTTTACTTATTTATTCTTCCCTTCTTTTATTTCCGTTCTATTTATCATTCCTCTTCGTCTTTTCTTGTTCTCGTCCTTTTTTGTTGTTTTAATTTCTCTATTTTGTTTATACTGTCTTGTTTTTCTCAATTTTATAAATACCGTCCTTTTTTCTTCGTGTCCTTCTTCTTCTCTATTTTATGTCGATTATTTGTTTATGTTTTAGTAATTTTCATTCTTCCTCATTCGCCTCGCTCTCGCCTATTTCTGCGTACTTCAATTTTTAAATTTTCAGTTAGGCTATCACCGCTGGTGACCTATTTCTGCGTACCGGTATTTCATAATTTTTGTTTCGGTTAGGATAGGCTATAACCCCTGGTGGCCTATTTCTGTTTAAATAAACATAAAATTGTTTTCGGTTCGGCTATCACTGCGTATTCAAATTTAATTTTGTTTTGTTTTAATTTTTGGTTAGGCTATCACCGCTGATAACCTATTTGTGTGTATTTCAACATTTTTGTTTTCGGTTAGGCCTATTTAAGTAAGTGAAACGACCTGAAGGGAGTGAAGTGTTTTTAAAGTGAGTTTAGTGTTTTTAAAGTGAGTTAAGTGTTTTTAAGTGAGTGAAGTGAACTGAAGAAAGTGATCGTCACCATGCCTCGTGCCTGTACGAATTGCGCCGGTAGGTTTGGTGCTTCCATGTTTGCTCCTGCCGATCCACAAGTCTGCCGACTCTGCCAGCAACGAGAGGATTTGACAGCAAAATTGGATGAAGCCCTCAACATGATCAACGCCCTCACCAGGAAGCTGGAATCACTCCAAGAGTTTGTAACACTCAACGTTGGAGTATCACTAACTCAAATTGTTTCAACTCCAGCATCCACCACCGCCCCAACGTCATCTGCCAACAATCCAACACCTGCAGTAGACACTGCAGCAGATGCTTCTGACGAACCTGAGCCGACATCAAACCAGGACAGCCGCCCTGTTCACCTTAGTCTCTCCCCCACTCCTCGTGCAAGAAGCCTGCTAGCACGAACAGTACCAACCCCCCGTTCTAACCACTCCTCTCCCCGACCTGTACGTAGAGTCCCGCTACCACAGGTTTCCGGATTTACACCAGTGAGGAACGGTGCACGGCCAACGCAGAAAAGGTCTCATCTACCAGTCACAATGTCCAACAGATTTGAGATATTGGTAGAGATGGAAGACGAACCAGAAGAGACCAGGCTCGTTGGGGATTCCATCCTACGAGGACAGGTCGAAGAGTTCTGCGACAGAGTCCCAAATCAACGAAAAAGATTTTGCATCCCAGGAGCTGGACTGGACGACATTGTGGAAGCCTTCGAAGATACCACAAAGGATGCAAATGAAAATACCCTTTTTGTCATCCATGTTGGTTCAAATGACGTCATGCGCACCAGATCCGAAGAGTTGATGGAGAAATACCGCAAGATGATCCAGCACTACAAAAACAAGTCAAGGAATATCATCATCTCAGGCATTCTCCCCAAGATCGACGCACCTGACAAATTCTACGACAAGGCTTTCAGCACAAATAGCCGACTAAAACATTTGTGTCTGAGGGAAGAAGTTGAATTCATCAACCTCTGGGACAACTTCTACAACCAGCCTACTCTGTTCCGCAAGGATGGCACTCATCTAAACCCTGTGGGTTCAGCACGCATGGGTCGTCTCCTACACGAAGCAGTCCGCAGCCATGGATCAAAAAACGCCATCCGAGAAGAAGCAGCAGTGACATAAATCATCCAACGCCAAGAAAAAAACAGAGGCAACCGAGGACCACCAGCGATAAGGACCGAAGACAGCGAGGACCGAGGACAGCCATGAACATAAATGTAGATCCGACAAGAACCAAAAATATTATTAAAGAGCGTTCCGTGAGTTCTAAAATAACAAATTTAAAGGTTTTCTATGCAAACGCTCGTAGCATACGCAATAAATTTTCAGATTTAGAGGAGCTAGTGTTTACAGAAAATTATGATGTGATTGGCATAACAGAATCTTGGCTCAATACAGAAGATAGAGACTTTTTAGCAGAGTATTCACTTCCCGGTTATGTAATGTTTGAGAAAAGCCGAATAAATCGAAATGGAGGTGGCGTTTTACTTTATATCAAAGAAAGTCTTAACCCTACCCTCTTGTCAAAACCTCAAATTGTGAACGTCGACGCATCTTTTGTGCTAATAAAGAATAATAAAGGTACCAAAATAATACTTGCATTAATATACAGACCTCCAGCTCAATCAGTGCAAACTGACCGAGATATTTACGAACAAATTGCAGATGTAAGTAACTCACAAGATACCGTAATTTTTGGTGACTTTAATTTACCTGTGACCAAGTGGGGCGATACTCTTACTTCACACTCCGGACATGACTTGTATACGAACTTGCAAGAGAGTTCGCTTTATCAATTTGTTGGAACGCCGACCCGTGGTAATAACGTTCTTGACATTGTACTTGCAACAAAGGGAGAATTAATAGAGAATTTGAATGTTGGTGATGAATTCAGTAACAGCGACCAACGTACGATAACTTTCACTTTAAAGTTTACTAGTAACGAACCAAATAGTAGCATCGAAAAAGTCCCTAATTTCAAGAAAGCAAACTTCCATAAACTTAGAGCTATGTTTAAAGAAACTGACTGGAGCTTTTTAATTCACAATAACGACATAAATACATCTTGGAAGTTATTCGAAGCCACTTACCTAAAAGCAGTGCAAGACTGCATACCATCGAAAACTCGGCGTCCAGGCCATAATAATAAGCCCAAATGGTGGAATAAAGATATTTCAAACTGCCTGCTTGCTAAAAAATTTGCTAATGATAGATTAAAATCCTCACAAAATGACGAAGAACGGCTGAAATTTGTAGAGCTACGACGCAAAGCCAAAAGTTAATTAAGCAAAGTAAAAAGACCTTAGAGTTACATATTGCGAATCAAAGTAAAACAAACCCGAAAGAATTCTATAGTTATATCAGAAAGAAAAAAGTCGTTACTTCAACTGTTGGACCGTTAGTCGATGAAAATGGAGAATACACCAAAGACGAAGAACAAATGAGTAATGCCCTCAATACCTTCTTTGCATCAGTTTTTACAACAGAAGACCTCAGTGATATCCCTACACCATCGCCGATTCAGATTGATAATTCAGATGTTCTAAGCAATATCACCGTTACAGAGAGAGAAGTATTGAATTGTTTAGATAAACTCAAGGTAAATAAAACGCCTGGACCTGATACAATCTCGCCTAGAGTTCTAAAGGAAGCTAAGGATGAGCTCTCTAAACCACTGACATTACTATTCAATAAATCCTTGCAGTCTGGAACTATGCCCGATCAGTGGAAGCTAGCCAACGTAACACCGATATTCAAAAAAGGCAGCAAATCCCTACCCAGTAACTATCGTCCAATTAGCTTAACCTCAGTTGTATGTAAAATGCTAGAAACGGTCATACGAGACAGACTCGTAAATCACTTAGAGGAAAATAACATACTTAAAGATACTCAACACGGCTTTCGTAAAAAACGTTCCTGTTTAACAAACCTCTTAGACTTCTTCCACGATATCCTCAACCTCTACGATGAGAGTAAAGCTGTAGATATTATATAGCTTGATTTTCAAAAGGCCTTTGACAAAGTTCCCCACAAACGTTTACTGCTAAAACTAAAAGCGCATGGAATACAAGACGGTGTGTTGAAATGGATAGAAAATTGGCTCAGCGACAGAAAGCAAAGAGTAGTCATAAACGGTAAGGCATCAAAATGGACCAATGTAAGTAGCGGGGTACCCCAGGGATCGGTACTAGGACCAATTCTCTTTCTAATTTACATCAACGACATAGATGAGGGTCTCACCTGTACAATCTCAAAATTTGCTGACGATACAAAAATTGCAAATCGCGTACTCTCAAAAGAACAAGTTGACGATATGCAACACAATCTAGATAAATTGTCATGTTGGGCCCAAATTTGGCAAATGAGTTTCAATGCGGATAAATGTAAAGTACTACATATCGGATACCTAAATGAGAAAGCAAACTATTCGATGAATGGCACTCAGCTTAAGAATGTAAACAGAGAAACCGATCTGGGAGTAACAATATCGAGTAACCTAAAACCGAGTCAACAATGTTCAGAAGTTGTTAAGAAGGCAAACAAAATAATTGGCTTTATAGGCAGGTCATTTGAGCATAAATCCAAAGAAGTTATCCTAACCCTTTACAATTCATTAGTCCGCCCTCTTCTGGAATACTGCGTTCAATCCTGGTGCCCTTATTACCAAAAAGATATAAACAAGCTAGAACGAGTTCAACGTAGAGTTACCAAAATGATACCTAGCCTAAAGAACAAACCATACGAAGAGCGTCTTAGAGAATTAAATCTATTTCCTTTAACCCAGCGCAGATTAAGAGGTGACTTAATTCAAGTGTTCAAAATCATCAAAGGCATCGACAATATGAACTGTAGTAAGTACTTCACTATCGACCAATCTAATTACACGCGGGGAAACGGTTGCAAAATTATTGGTAAATCTTTTAACTCACACGAATCTAAGAATTTCTTCTTCAATCGAGTTGTCAACTTGTGGAATGGGCTTCCCCGAAACGTTATAGACTGCATCACCGTTGATTCATTTAAACTCCGCTTAGACAAATATCTCGCATCAAACCCGCGACTGACTGCGTTTGTAAATGAATAACTTTATTTTATCCCCCCCTCAGTTACTAACCCATCTGTCCCCTACTAACTTCCTAATCCTGCCACGGACATTAGTTCCAGGGCAGTAATTCCCTTTCCAATGTTCCCTTACCCACTCTAAACCACTGTTTGGACACTTGATCCTCAGTGTTTTGGAGGACAAGCAACCTAGAAGGGTCACTAGATCTGTTGTTGCTTGATTTCCTTTGTACTCCTTTGTACTCCTTTGTACTCTCCTTTCCGCCTTTTCTTTTCTATCTTCTATTTCGCCTTCTTGTATTTTTACTCTCCTGAGCTAACACACACACACACACACACATACACACACACATGCACACAACACACACACACCCACACACAACACACACATATACAATACAAGGTAGCGTTCTACAGTGGATAGAAAATTGGCTTAGTGAAAGGAAACAAAGAGTAGTTATTAATGGGGAAGCATCAACGTGGACCAATGTAACTAGTGGTGTACCTCAAGGATCAGTGCTGGAGCCAATCCTTTTTCTAAATTACATTAACGACATAGATGAGGGTCTCACCTGTACAATCTCAAAGTTTGACACAAAAATCGCAAATACCGTACTGACAAATGAAAATGTTGAAGATATAACAAGCTTTCAGAATGGGCCAAAATCTGGCAAATGTGCTTCAATGAAGATAAGTGTAAAGTACTTCATATCGGATACCGCAATGAAAAAGCAGACTACTCGATGAATGGCACCCAGCTAAAGAGTGTAGACAGAGAAACCGATTTAGGAGTAACAATAAACAGTAACTTAACACTCAACGAGCGGCTAGGTCGGTAAATTCTACTACCTGCCAAGCGGGTGGTTTTACCCTAATCGAGCTTATTTCCGTGCTCTTTTTCATGCATAAACAAGAGTTAGAGCGTAATACAATTATGTATCCCTGAAAGGGCATTAATTGAGCTTTCCAATGACACCTGAACCATCCTTCTACGATCACTGGTTGTCTTGCAACGATCGTGCAACCGAAGGGCAAAATAGCTAAAATACGGTCATTTTGTTACATAATTACGTGTGTAGCGAGGGAGGGAGGGTGGATGTGTATGAAGTATATGTCAGTAGGCCCACGGCAACCGTGGCGAGCGGTCATGAGGCAACCTATGCTCCTCCCGTCGCTCGTCTCTCTCTCAGAGCCAATATTGCGCCAAAATTGCACACAGACTTAAGTCGGGCCCTGCCACATAGTCCTTTCTTCTCCATACGGACTTAAGTCGGGCCCCGCTAAAGAAGGGTTAAAACCAAGTCAACATTGTGCTGAAGTTGTTAAGAAGGCAAACAAAATTATAGGCTTTATAGGTAGATCATTTGAACATAAATCAAAAGAAATTATCCTCACCCTTTACAATTCATTAGTCCACCCATTTTTGGAATACTGCGTTCAATTCTGATGCCCTTACTATAAAAACAATATAGATAAATTGAAACGAGTTCAACGTAGAGTTACCAAGATGATACCCTGTCTTCGGAACAAACCATATGAGGAACGTCTTAAAGAACTACATTTATATCCATTAACAAAGCGCAGATTGAGAGGTGACCTTATTTAAGTTTTCAAGATCATTAAAGGTATCTGTAATAAATATTTTACGATTGACCGATCAAACTACACACAGGGAAATGGCTGCAAAATAATTGGTAAATTATTTAACTGTAACAAATCCAAGAATTTCTTCTTCAATCAAGTCGTCAACTTGTGGAATGGGCTTCCCCGAGATGTCATAGACTGCAACACCGTTGATTCCTTCAAAATTCGCCTAGACAAGCACTCTGCCCTGAACCCAAGGTTGACTGCATTTGTAATTGAATAAATATTTTCTTTAGTAGTGTTTGTTCAATAACCTAATAGATCCTAATATAATTTCCCTTGTCATGAACTAAGCCCCAGGGCAGCACTTCCTTCTCACACCTTTCCCACATTATCTCCGAAATACTATTGCAACACTTGGAACAGCAGTGTTTTGAAGGGCAAGTAACCTCGAGGGGTCGAATGACCTGTTGTTGCTTATTTTCCTTTGTACTCCATTGTACACACACACACACACACACACACAAATGTTCCTGGGGAGAGAGTTGTATCATTATTAAGCGGTGAATAATAAACAGCCGACTACAACAATAGCTATATTTACCCTTCTCTCTTATTCTCTTTCAGTTCCTGCATATACTACCGCCTGTGACCAACACTATAACGCCTAATTAACTGTAACACATTAAACCTTTCAGTAAAATAAGGCCTATTTGTGTTATATAATAGCTACACTGTAAATTGTGTCTTCTATTGTAACACAAAAATAACAACAAAAATATCAGTCGAATACGTGTGCTAATTAAGGGGGAGATTGTATTTATTTGTTCCGTTGTTTCTATATTTATTATTGTCCTGAGTTTCCTCCTAGGACCTCCATCAAGCTTGAAAAAGTACCCCCAGGATCCCCCTTCGATATAAATTTGTAAAACATGTCGGTAGAAAATTGCACTGGCCGAAGGCCGAAAGCCGGTTCCTCCTATATTACAGGTTCGATAGCGCTCGCCTGAAAATAAATAGACACTTAAGTAGCACAAAAGGTCTTAAAGTCGCCAAACTAATTGAGCGAACGTCTGATAATCCTAACACTAATGGACTAAACATGAGAGAGAAGGGGTACAGAAAAACCAAACCTCCCCTTAAACACGAAGACGATTGAAGTATCTATTGTGTGTATCATTGTTGTTACATTTTAGCACACAGTATATACAGTAACTTTAAACAAATCATCATCAGGAGGATGTTTAGATATCAGAGGATAAGATTAATCTTGCTCCAGCCTTGCTATTTACAGTCCTCTAGCGGAAAAAATCGTGTAGAGGTAGTAAGAGTAGAATACTACAGACGTCAAGTTGGGTTCAGTCTTTATTAACCCTTTCAGTACGTAGTTACGCATATTTTTCATATAGTTCTGGCTATTATTATTCTATATTTTTCAAGTTAAGAAGTATCATTGAAACTCGAACGGTTAAATGAAATCATGTTTGTTCATTAGATTCTTTCTCATCTTAGTGAAATCATTAGTGTTAATACAAATATATATAAAGAGGTGTCACACTGAAATGGGTAAATACTTAGTGAATGCTGAGAGCAGGTAGATTTGTGTTTTTGAAACGTTGATGTTGATATCACGTTTTGGATAACCTGAATGTGTTTCTATAGTTCAAATGGTATGGACCCAAGTGGTCCAATTAGATATAATGGCACACAATTAGCCATCAATATCAGTAGATCATATTTGTATTTTTCTATGCTTTTTCTGGACCCCCTTCTCCCTCGTGTTAACCCTATTAGTTTTGAGATCTTAAGACGTTCGCCCCATTAGTTTGTCGATCTTTAACCCCTTCCTCCCCATTCCTTTGTCAAAATATAGACCTCTTGTGCCATTTAGGTGTCGATTTTTTTCCTGGCGAGCGATAGTGTTTCAGTAATTTTAGGAGAAATCGGTCTTGGGCCAGAACATTTTTGTTTACCGTAATAATTTACAAACTTATCTGGAACAGGAATTGGCCGAGTGACAGTTTTGGTCTGTGGAAATATAGGTTCATAGGTGTTTGGGTCCACGGCCAATGTGGGTCGAGTAGAGTTGGCTGTCTCATAGGGAGTATCGTGACCGTCAAATACAAAAACAAATAAAATCTCACGGTTAATTTGAGGGAGTTTATTTGGGGGGGGGGGGGGGAGCCGGCGGGCGGGGACGTCATCAGATGTTTTTTCAAAAACTTATAGTTTCTATTCTGATACCATATGAAGCAACTTGCGAAGTTTCATCTAAACCAGTCTTTATTTGTTCTTAAAAACCTTACGGATAGACACAGCGACGATGACATATTAACCACATACTTTGTTGGATGTAGATAATAAAGTGTTAAATTTGGTTTATTATGACTGAAATAATTTTCCCTCAACTGTTGCCTGTAACTGGGATCTGTCAGTTTGATGAATACATTTGTATAATACTGTTGTCACCTACATTGATCTATTTACAGTCTTGTTGCCATACCTGTACAAAATTGTCTCAAAATTTTACCATAATAAAGTTGTAAAGCAAAAGTTGACGATAAAAGCTCACGTGTAATACCTTCTTAAGGGCACGAAATGTGTGACGTTGTCTAATATATATTTATGAAAGGGTCTATAAATAGTGTTTCATTACTGAAGAGGGATCACGAGCAAAACTGAAATGCCAAATGGAAACTTACTGCACATAATGATGTTGTTACAGTGTATTAACTAAATGGATGATTAAATGATTGGATAACCCTAATGTGATAGCTCAACAAAGAAGGTCATTACCGAATGTGTATCACAGTATATAAAGACATTATAAAACACAGGCTGAGTATTTCAACCTTGTATTATAATGCCCGCTTGTGTGTGTTCTGCATTTGTATTCCCTTGTATTATTTCCACCTTATACACAATATCCCGAATATCGGGCAATATGTACGAGTCGCACCACAGTAGGTAAAAATAGATTTTCAATGGCATGTGAATATATATATTTTCCCAACCTATTCATATAGGTTGTAGTTTCCGGACAATTAATTGTATACGTCATTAGTAAACAAATCTTGGATTTTTTCATCTGGGGGAAAAATTCCAGTTTCCCAAGGTGTTTTAGTGAAATCTTGGATTTTGTATACGTCTTGGATTTGAAATGTGCTGATCATCTCCCTGCACGTTGCCATTAATCAATTTTGTTTCTGTTATTTGCCCCCTGCTGGCAATATATATGATGATGACGATAAGTCATGGGGGAGGGGGGCATATCCCCTCCCCCCCCCCCCCCCCTCAACCTATCATTGTATCCCACGGCAGTCAAAATAGAGGGGAACGTGAACGCGAGCATAGGAGTAGCGTAAACAAAGCAGGCGATACACCCGGATAGTGTATACATTCTTAGCGCCTCTTGGATATTAGGAAAATATTTATTTCCGGTATAAATCACAAATAGAAAACAACAAAAAAAGTAAAAAATATGGTATTACACAAAATATAAACCCTAACAGAACCTTTGATGCGACTCATATATATTGACCCGAATATCTGTTGTATAATATCAATTCTTGAAACATATTCCATTGGAATGTCAGATACTGTATGTCCATGTTTGGTAAAAACATGTTATGCATGGCATACATAACGACAAATTTACAGAATGACTTGAAGCAGTGCAATAACTTATAATTATTATATTACATTAATTTGTATCGTGAACGTGCATATAATAAACATAAAACTGAGGAAAAACATATACACTCTGACCTAAAAATTTGCGGATATCCTTCATGCACACACACACACACAAATGATGAAACCTTTGTCCTTGATAGTCCTCAGTAGATTCCAGTCACTCATGAGTTACATTGTTTATTCCATATCAATGTATTTCTCTCTCTGACATGCAAATTTTTTATCAACGTTGCTGCCTAGCTTCTTGATCCGATTATGCCACAATTACCAAGCATATTATCTGTTAAGACTATAATTGCATATGCCTCAAGCGGCAGGGAGTCACGCATCTAATCAGGTCTTGGTGTACAGTTTGCCGCACATATTCTATTTCCATTGGGGTCGTTATTTGGAAGTGCGGCACCCACTTCCCCAACCCCCCTCCCTCACTCCACCTCCTATTGGTTGGAGGTGGAGTGAGGGAAGGGGGTTGGGGAAGTGGGTGAAGCTCTGCCAAATCACGACCCCAAGGGAATAGAATATGTTCGGCAAACTGTACATCACGCAACTCGCTTCCCTAAAGCTCGGTTCACACATGCATGAATTAACGTCACGTCCGTCCCCGACCAAGAAAATAGGCAGGACGGCATCAATCTGGAGGCCCCATGTGGCCACGATGGCCACTAGGGCCGTTCCAACGTTTTTTTGCCGCCATTCTCATCCCGTTAATCGTCGTCTAAACGCCGCCAGTCGTCGTCTAGACGCCGTCAGGTTGCTTCTAGACGACGACTGTTCCCGTGTGTGTCCTGTGGGTGTCCCCGACATAACACGTTTTCTGGTAGTTGCCACGACCCACACGGACCATTTTATGCTGCACAAAAAGGACACCGCCTAGGCACGGCGAACTAAGGGGTCGTGGACGGACGGGACGTTAATTCGTGCATGTGTGAACCGAGCTTAACCCGTCACTTCTCCACCCCGGCCAATACCGCTATTTTGATTGGTTAACAGGATATGGACACCGTGGTAACATCGGGAACGGTGATATTGGTCAGTTAAGGGGGTAGTACTCGCTTTTTCTGGACCCCCTTCTCCCTATGTTTAGCATATTAGTTTTGTGGTTTTAAGACGTTTGTTCCATTAGTTTGGCGATTTTGAGACCTTTCGCCTCATTTTGTTGTCAATATTAAGACCTTTCGTGCTCTTTAGGTGTCGATAGCGAGCCTCTAATTTTTAGAAGGAATCGGCCTTTGGCCGGGACATTTTTCTACCGAAAAATGTACAAATTTATCTTGAAAGGGGGTCTAGGGGGTGTTTTTCTAAGCTTGATGGTGGTCTGGCGAAGAAACTCAAAAATAATAAATAAATAAATATATGGACCAAAAACCAAACACTACCCCTTTAATTAAGAAACAACGTAAACGGTGATTTTGGTCAGTTAATAAACAGGAAGTAGGGGAGGTGCACGTGTTTTGAAGATGCTCCTATCATGCATAGTGTAAATATTGTTAGTTGACGAGGATTATAGTGGTTGTCAAGGTTGCGGCAGCCTGTGTGTCATGACTTGACATTATTTTGTTTAGTCTAGGTCTAAAACCTTATGTTTTCTTTGATCTATATTGATCCAGTATGATTCCATTTCTTTATATATAGTTTATAGATTACATTCATAGATTGCAGTATCCATGCTAATTTACTGGTATTGATCAATGTATATGCGTATGTATGAATGTGCCTTGGGTATAAATACAATATATTAGTTGCAGAATCAGTTGCGTATCGAACCTAGCCAATGTCTGAAATGTGAACACCCGCGGCCCGTACTTGCTATCTAACCTCCAAGCTGTCTAAACTTAATAAATAGTGATCGCCATGTACAATCACGATCCCTGATGTCTTTACCCCCTTGGCTCGAGGGAAGTCGAAGCCAGGGTTGAATAAACGTGAGGAGATCGAACACGGTTAGTTGTGAAGGAAGAAAATGGTTCACGATGATGGAAAGCAGTGCGTCACACATGTGTACTGTACACAAACATTGTCATTGCCTGCTACTACAGACACACAGTCATGGGATCTGGCTGATAATATTATCATTAATTGCAACAATTTAAGAAAGGCATTCTCACCACTTCATACACTATTTGAATACTTACATATATGGATTTCCCATACGTACAGTATTGTGAACCTGTTCCCTGTGTGAAATAGTTTGTCTTGGGTGTTCAGTGCTCACGAAACACCAAGCTAATTTCAAAGCATTCATAACAATACTACTACTTCGAATATTACTGCTAATATACTTGCAATACTTAATAGAATAGCAACAAAACGTTTTTTGTGTTTCTGTGGTATCCTTGCAATACACTTATAGCATAGGCAATGCAATAATAACAACGTAATATTATGTTAAAGCATTGGCTTAATTACTGCTTCATAAGTGTGTTCATGAGTTGTGGTTCAGGTGAGTGAGCGTCTCATCCATAGAGTACTGAAGGATAGAGAGGAAAGAGAGGCGCCACAAATCTGTAAATAGCGATCCTTGCGTTCGAAAGATGGCAGCACGATCGCAAAGGAAAATGGGAGGGTTCCCATTAATTCGTAATAACCCCTACATTTTACTAAACACGCTATTAATAATCAATTGAACATTATCCAGAAACTGTGTAGATATGACAGAGTTAAATAGACATAAGTAGAGGCTACTGTAAAGGCCAGATCACCGTGAAATTTTCGTTATTATGAGGAGGTTCACAAGCAAACCTCCTCCAGCCCCCGCCATTGTTGTTGTGTGATTCGGGAGTTGCCAACGTCAAACATGCTGGGACAAAATATCCCTAGACGTCATAATTATAACCTAAGAACGTATTCGTGTAAATGTCCAGTTTTAGTGCAACTTTACAAATTAACATCTACATAACATGTAACTAATAATATATATTCAAAAATAAATTTTAATTCTTGTTGTGTTGCTTGGAGTTATGCAGCTTGCATCATATATATGTATTTTGTATAGTGTATATGTATACTAAATGTTTTCCTCTTGCTTTTATATATCTAATTTATATTAAATAATTTACAAGTGTTTTTACCAACGTTAATTCACTCTTAACCCGTACAGCCCCAGCGACGCACCTGACGCGTCGGCGATGTATGTAACGCACAGCCCCAGAGACGCGCCTGGCGCGTCACCCTAATTGCGTCGACCGTAACCTCAGGTGTAGCCACTCAAGAGGGCTCAGATTTGTATGGGAACTGTGTACGTATCCCACGCAACCGTGCCGATGGTTGAAAACTCTCAAAGTCCACGTGCGTGCGCGTGAGCGCGCAATAACCTGGTTTTTTGGGGTAATTGCCTTCAATTTTTTACTCATGTAAAATACGTTTTCGGGGGCTTTGTAGGACCATTCTTTAAGTTTTTTGAGCGGTTTTTCGTAGTTTTTCCTTCATTCCTAACCCATTCGCTATTGTTTCTGGAATAAAACCATTTTTTGAAAACCGGCCGGGTTCTGGTGAACAAACATTACAAAACTAGCCGGGGCTGGACGGGTTAAAGACGTTCCCTCTTTAACCCTTTCACGTTTTTATGATGCAGAGGTTGCCAGATTAGCAATAATAAATAGAGTTCTCTCACTCTTATAATTACCTCTCCAAAATTAGTTTTCTGCCCACAGCTAACTCAAAGACAACTGCAGAGGTTGAAGTAACTAAACTAAAGGTTTCTAAATACCCCTGATGGTAACAAAGGCTTTAAAGTATCCCTAATAGGCTCAACATTTCGTCAAAAACGTGAGAGGGTTAATCTATTGCTCCCTCATTTTACGGACTTTCCCTTAACTTTGGTAACACTGCAGACAAGCCAAGCGCACAAATATCAAGGAGTATATAATAAGGAGAAACGACTGAAGTGTTTTGGTTGTATGCTCTACAACAGTGCTGCCACCAAATCCCTAGGACGTGCGGCGAAATAACCGTGTGACGTCACGCTTTCGCATTTATCCTTTTGTACTCTATGGTCTCATCATAAAGTGGCCATGTCCGCTCGTCTGACGCTTCTTTAATCCTGGCTTTGACTCACCTCCAGCCAAGACTAAAAACAAAATACTGTAGGGATCGTGACTTGACCTACTTCAACTCCGCTCTACTCTGCAGACTAGATAAGCCTTGATTATAATCACTGGGGCCCATCTTAAACATGGAGTGCTATTTATATGTATAATTGTATATTTTACATTATATTAAGGTAACTTCTTTCTTCTTATATTTTCATTACACTTTATCGCAAACAATCCTGATACTGTAGTTACGTCGAAATTGCCCGGACTATTGCATGGCGAGATGTTTTTTTGTGAAGATCTTCTATTCATGTTTTGAGTACTCTGGGTGTCCGCCCTTTTATGCAACGTGTTATATTTATTATGTGCGTTATTAAGGGGAGGGTTAATGCGCTGAGCAATGATTCTGGTAAAGTAGTATAAGATTACTTAAACAGGTAAATAGAACAATGGAAGAATGAGTGGTAAATTTCAATAAGTGCACCATCATGAGTTTTTATCAACTCTGCGTAAGCAGAGTGGTATCGCTCCCCGTATAGTGGTACATGGCGGCCGAAATGTCTGTCTGTCTGTCTGTCTGTCCAATAACTCCTCCTAGACCGATGGACTGATTTTTACCAAACTTCACAAGAATATTCGATGCGTGAATGCGACGGTAATTAAATTTTGTTTTATTGAATTTGTGCAATAGTTATGATTTTAGGTCAAAACAATTGTTTTGCCCCCCCCCTCCTCAGGACCCCCCACCCCCCAGCCCCCAAGCAATGATGATGGCGTTCTGTGTGTGTGTGCCCCGTAGGGGCACACTGACACAGAACGCCATCATTCAGGGGGTGAAAACATCTCGCTCCGTATTTGCTAGGTTAAGTCAGTTTAGTTGATATTAGAAGTGATGGTAGTAATAGTGGTAGTAATGGTGACAGTACTAGTAGTAGTGATGATGGTCATAATAGTAGTGATGATGGTGACAAGTAATGATGATGGTTGTAGTGATAATAATGACAGTAGTGTTGATGGTAGTGATGATGGTGACAGTAGTAGTGATGATGGTGAGTAGTATTGATTATGGTGAAAGTTGTAGTGATTATACAGTAGTAGTGATGATGAGAGTAGTAATAATTATGGCGAGAGTAGTAGTGATGATTATAATAGAAGTAGTGCTGATGATATTAATGATGATAGTGACTAGTAGTGATGATGGTGACCGATCGCAGAGTTGAGTATGCCGTTTTGATTTTGGGCGAAACGGCACGTCTACTTTATTAGTAAACATGACTTGTCTGCTATATTTTCATGTGATGTGTGTGTTTTGATTATATATTTCTTGAGATAATGCCTCATTATAGAGATGTGACACGGCCCCCGATGCTGGGGAAGGCTATGAAGATCAGGGAAAATGCATTTTCGACAGTAATTACACATAAAGCAATGAATTATTGGTTATGACAAACATATAACCCACATAAAAATCGATGGGTCCCATTATGGGTTGGTCCTAGATTATAACCAAGGATTATTCTCAGTCGAAAAACCCTACAAGTATTGGGACATAAAACAGGTCGTCATGGGATACACGATGGGTTGAGGGGACTTCACCCCCTTGTGGCTCATTGTTATCATCCTATATGTAGATCAGTAAGGGGAGCAAACAGGTCGCTGTGTGATATACGATGGGTTAGGGGCGAAATATATATACACACACACACACATATATGTGTGTGTGTGTGTATATATATATATACGTATATAATAATAATGATACAAATATAATAGACCCTGCAATAGATATAGACTTAAGCTTTGTGTGAGGGAGGGGAGTTAATGGAGTATTGACTGTTTAACGAGTGGTATTGGAGGCTTCTACGGTAATGAAGTATAGTTATATCTTAGCTGTTTTGGTGGAGTCGTCAACGTAACCTAGAAGTTATAATTATATTCTTCAGAGTAGCAAGGGGATAGAGTGTGTATTATGATTAAGTATCTACGTTAGTAGAGACCCGAAATATCGAACAGCAATACTTACAATAACTTTCTTCAAAACGTTTAATGTTTACCCAAGATGACAGGCAATGGGACTAGAGGAGTCTAAGCTTTCGCGGGGTGTGGGGAGGGCCAGGTATCTTATTGTAGAGGGGTTGTGTTTTCTGCTTCTCTTATCTCGCGTTCCAGTGGCACGCTGCTGAAGAAGTGAGCGGAATATGACCCACTTTGTCAAGCGCAATATGACTTACTACATAAAGTGGAATATGATATGAGTGTACTGATGTATTCCGCTTGTTCCTCCAGTACACTCCAACACGATTTGAGTGTACCAAAGGGACAAGTGGAATACGACTTATCCAGTCGACGACCGGTATACGACTTGTTCGAACCAGCAGAATACAACTGGTGTTGCCAAATGGAATACGACTTAGCGCCTCACGCGGAATAAGACTTGCTGTTCTGGTGGTTTGAGGTAAGAAGGTATTCCTGGTCTCTGTTGTTGTGATGTCTTCTATGCCCTTGTCGATCCGGGGTAGCAGGTAAAGGTGATATGAATAGCAGGAGCTCAGATATGGGAATGCGATATGGGCCCCTGTGGAGCTTGGGAGCGAAGTCTGGGTGAGACTTTGTGATGTGGTAGGTGACGTTGTAGGGTGTGACAGCTGGGCAGAGGATCCAGGCTTTTCGATGTTTTGGGCTGGCCATAAAGAGAGAGGTGGTTGATGGGTAGCTCGTTTATTCTCACCTGGTATCACGACCACTGATGCAATGTGTCTTAGAGGTGTAGATGATGAGGAACCGGGCATTATAGGTATACTAAAATTATAGAAATTTTAATGTAATGTCCTGACACTGTTATCGGTAAGTATGCGAACACAGGGTCATTCAAACCAGGAAATGGTTATTGCCAGTAATGAAAGGTTATTTTTTAGGCGGTGATAATTATATTAGCTATATTTATTATCAATCCTAAGTATAGTGTACATATATATTAGTACTGTATATCTCTCTCAGCTTAGTGTTGTACTGAACTTTTATGTGCACTTGTTTTAACATTAATATTGGTATAAAACAATTAAAATGCATGTAATTTGCACATACATTAACAGGCTTCTACATCTCGGATGTCCGCCGATTCTGACAAATATGATTACAAAAATGACCGTCATAATGACAACAACCGGTGGCTGTGGGCGCCCCTATTCTGACCTCTCTTCCTCCACATTTTCTGATCTCTTCTTCTCCTCCCCCAGTGTCTGACGGTATCGTTATCCAGTGTAGTCATGAATACTTGGATGGTTGTTATTGTTGGGGTTGAGGATCTTTTTCTCTTCTTCCTCCTCTTCCACCATGTCATATTGTTCACTTTTCTCTTCCACCTCCTATACTATTTCTTACTGTACCACCTTATCCTCTTCTACTTCTTTCTCGCCAACTCCCCTCTTCTCCTCCTCCTCCTCCTCCTCTTCTTCTTCTTCTTCCAGTGTATGACGGTATCATTATCCAGTGTAGTCAAGAATACTCGGGTGGTTGTTGTTGGGGTGGAGGGCCCTCGGGCTTGATCCTGGCCTCCCACTGCAGACCTAGCTAACGACGTCTTGAGTGGAACGTGCAGAGAGAGAGCTAGAGTATTGGAGGGAGTGGGAGGTGGAGGGGTGGAAGGAGTAGAAGAGAGTAGGAAGTAGAGGTAGTAGGAGAGAATACGAGGTGAAGGGGGAATGGGAGATGGAGAAAGGGAGGGAGGTGAAAATATAACAGAGTGGGTGAGAGAGTGGGAGCTAATAATATATCACTGGGAAGGGGGGAGGGGTATGCTGTGTCTGATGGGAGGAAGTGTGTTAGCTGAAAACAAAAAGTGGGATGGAGGAAGAGTGTGGGATAGGGAAGGAGAGGGTGGAAGGAAGAAGTTGGGAGTGGGAGGGGGCAGTGGCGGTAGAATGTGGGAGGGGGAGTTTTAAAAGTGGATACTGTGTGGGAGAGAGATAATATATACGAGAAGGAGAACGGGAAAACGAGCTAAATATTATGTTGGAAGGCGAGATAGACCAGGGAATAGGGTATAGGGTAAAGGGGAATTAGAAGAGAGAGAGAGAAAATTTTTGAAAAGGGAGTGGGGGGAGTTTTTCAGATATTGAGAAGTGGAAAGGGCAGGGAAATGAGAACACTGAAATTACGAAAGTAGCTGTGAATTACGAACATAAATAGTGGCAGATTTAGAGAAGGAAAAGGGGAAGGTATTGAGAGAGAAGAGAAGAGTTATTGAAATGAAGAAAAACATGCTGAAGCGAATAGAAACTCTTAAGGAATTACAGATAAACGAGAAAACAGTGGTTTTAAAGTCTCATTATGCGTTGTTACGGTCTCGCTGCTTCACTAAATGAGCAACAAATGCTCGGTTGCCAAAATTACTCCTAACTATCCACAAACAAACTACCGCTCTATGCTGTATATGTCGACCAATCACGAGTGTCCTTTCATATATCTCAAATGTCTGACTTAATTGAACAGGGTATAATTTTTCAGTCATGATAAGGTTTCACCAATTCGAAACTTTGAACCTTTAAAGCCGAGTTCTGACGCATCTTGACTGTTATAAAGCATTGTATTGTCTATGTCGGGAATAGGGTAATGATCCCGACAGTTTTAGGTCCAATAGGACATTTGAATTTGGCGGTATCGTATCGCTTGTACGATTTCGGCTGGTTCTTTGTGTATTGTAGTTTATTCTTAAGTATAGGTTAAATATTAACTGTAATGTATAAATATCTACATCAGCTCTAGATGTATCATGAAACCAAGTTATGGGTTATAATTATTATGAGCCGGCAGCCATATGTAATTTCGCGAAGCGATCGGACGCCGGCCCTTTAGTCTCTCAATCAACACCATACAACCAACATCCCCCCCCCCCCGGCTCTGACTCAACCCACAGTTCACCATGTGCTACAAATATTAATCTATAACAACAGTCCTACATCACCAGTCCTCTAAGCTAAGTTCATTGTATCGATATTGTATTATGTGAACATTCCTACATGTCATGCAATTGAATTAGCCGTGTGTGGGGGACTGGATTACACCCATCGACTACGTCGTTGGTAAATATATTATAACTATTTGTTGGGATATTTCATGTACCAGTGATATGCAATTTAACCTCTTTATCTTAATTCCCGACAAATAATGGTCCTTCGATCTCTAGTACTTACATTATTGCAGTAATAGTGTTATGTTTGCATCCGCTTTCGCTTGGTGTTACAAATGGCTGCCGCGCTAGAAGTTCGGCAGACTGCCCTTGCGTTTTTTTATGTTGCCTACGTTGCCTGGCTATCCCTGTGTTTTTTCGGTGGCGCCCGTCACTGTTATAGTTTGGGGGAACTAGTTTCCCACTTTTTTCGACGTGGTGCTGCTTACCTTGTTTAGGGGTTTGCTGGGCTAGGTATGTGTGTGAGGGTGTCACGGTTTGCTACCATTTCTCGCGGTTTTTGTGGTTAGGCCTACTGAGTGTCTGTGGTTGTTTTGATGACACTGTTCGTGGTAGCCTACTTGGTGACTTTCAGTTTAGCCTTTAGGCCTTATGAGACTCTTCTCAATTTTGCCGGTGGGGAGGGTACTCATGTGACTCGTTTAATTACATTTTATAGCCGGGGTTCGGTCTCTGTTGATTCCTAAGCGATTGACAGCCAACACACCTCATGATTGTGGGATGGGCAGCTGGGCTAGGCCTAATACTTATTACTAGACCTAATCAGTTCTTTTCATTTACCCTTCTTTCTCTAGCCCTAGTTTGTTTCTGCTATTTGTCAATTTTGCTCAATTAATTCATCCTACTGCAGCTAGTAGCCTAATGACCGTTTCCAAATTGGGAGTGGCAATGCTATTGCCACATTTTTTAATTTAAATTAATTTGTGTAACTAGTTTGCTTTATAGTTTAGAGAGTTAATAGCCTAGATTCAGACTTAACGATGACAGATTTAAAGAAACTTAAGATTCTGAAGGGAGGGATGAAGGGAAGTTTAAATAGGTGTTTAAGAGATCTTGATGAATTTTTATTAAGTGCCACGGCTGATCAAATTAAGGGTAAATTTGCTACTGTTACTAAATCGCTAGCCACTTACGATAATTATGCTCAGCAGGTATATGGTTTATTAACAATTACTGACGATGTGGAAGAAGAAATGTCGGCAGATCTTGAGGACGTTAATACAGCCTTAGCCAGACTATCTTCCACACAAGAATCAACCCCTGTTAAGGATACCGGTACACCAAAGGCGACTGGTTTTAACCTGCCGAAGCTTACTTTGCCTACCTTTTCCGGGGATTCGGCTACCTGGACTGGATTTTGGGATATCTTTGAGTGTTCCGTCCATCGGAATAAAACACTCACATCCATCCAAAGGTTCACATATCTCCGTGGCCAATTGAAAGGGGAGGCATTGAAGTTGATCGATGGGTACAAACTAGAAGCTACAAGCTACGAGTCTGCAGTGGAGTTGCTGAAGAGAACTTACGGGAGAGAGGAAGTCATCAAGACCGCATTAATTACTAAATTCTTCACTCTAGATCCTCCATCCTATGATGTGACGGACCTAAAGGAGTACTATGCCTCCTTTGAGAGCCTCCTCCGATCTATGGAGACAATGGCCATCACCAAGGAGGAAATATTTAGTGTAATTATCTTGAACAAGATACCCTCTCCCCTAAAGGAAATCGTAAGACGACAACTAAGCGACTCTCCACTAATCTTGGAAGCGTTGGTGCAGATGTACCAGACTGAAGTCTTCAATATGGAGAGTACTGGACACTACCGACAAGTGGAGATGTCACCATCTACTGCAGCTTTCCCGGTACAGACTTCTCCTAAACAGAAAAGGCTAATATCATTAGGTTGCAAGTTGTGCAGTGTCCACGGTCATCTGTGGTACCAGTGTCCTAAGTATCCTAAGGTAACACAGAAGATTGGCAAGGCTAAATCGCTTAAGTTATGTACCAGCTGTCTGGCAAGCGACTACTTCAACAGTACTTGCACCAATTCCTACATCAAACCTTGTAAGTATTGCAAGGGGAAACATTGGTTTTCCCTTTGCACCCAGTCTGATCGGCACGACGGCAAAGAAAAGGGGAGAACCCCCAAAGAGTCACATGAGAAAGGTAAGAGCGAGGGTGATAAAGTATCTGCCATGTCCATTGCTTCTCGAGAATGTCAATTGCTTCCTACTATGATGCTGCCAGTAGTGGGGAGTAATAATAATACTATGATGACGCGCACCTTACTTGACCAGTGCTCACAGAGGTCATTCGTTCTGCGGTCATCATTACCCCAGCTCAAGTGTACCAGCAAGGGTCAAGAGAATTTGCGTATCCATGGTTTCACTGGTGAAGTAGATTCCAGTGACTATGATATAGTGGAGATTTCCTATGTTTATAGAAGAAAGATATGTCCCATCAAGGCTGTTGTGGTCGACACACTACCCAGTTTCTATATAGCATCAGAGATTCAACAACATTTGAAATATCTCAGAAGCAAGGGTTATAAACTGGCTAATAATCAACTCTCTGCTAACAATGGTATTATGCTACTGGTCGGAGCTGATTATTACTACGACCTGGTTCACCCTGGATATCGCCGGGTAGATAAGCTAATAATGCTCCCCACGATCCAAGGGTATGCCATTTCTGGATCCTATGCCACTTCCTCTCAAGACACACAGGTGGAGGTGGTTACGGTCCTCAAGGTAGCAGTAAGCCCCATAGATAAATATATTAGGCCAAATGTGCCTGATAATACATGTACTGATATAGATAAGCTATGGGACTTGGACAATATTGGAATTGACCCAAATGAACTTTATCGTGAGTCCAAGCTAGCGTTAAGCTCGTATGAAGAGACACTAACATATGACTCTGGCAGGGGTCAGTATGTGGTAAGGCTCCCTTGGAATGATAACAAGAGTAAATTACCTACTAATTTCCATCTAGCACTTGGTAGGTTACGCAGCCTTCAGAAGCAGTTTGTCAAAGATCCAAATTATTGCGAGACTTATGCGCAGTTTTAAACGAGCAGGTACAACGTGGATTTGTGGAGAGAGTAGATCTCAGTGAGTATGGGGATAACATCCATTACCTTGCTCACCATGGGATTAAAAAGAACAGTTCCACCACTCCTGTTCGTATTGTGTATGATTGCTCTGCTAAATCCAGTGATCGCTCCTATAGCCTGAATGATTGTCTGTACACGGGTCCGTCCCTGGTCTCTGATCTCGCACAAATTATGTTGCGCTTCAGATGTCATAAGTTTGCATGGGTCGCCGATATTGAAAAGGCCTTCCTGATGCTTCAACTCCATCGTGAAGACAGGGACTCGACAAGATTTTTATGGCCACGGGACCCAATGGATCTAGATTCAGAGTATCTGGTCTACAGGTTCAGAGTCGTCTTATTCAGGGCGACCTGTTCCCAGTTCCTTCTCAACGCTACTATCTTGCGACATCTTGAGGAGGCTGGACTAGATCCTGACTTCAAGAATGAGATCAAGCAGGGGATCTATGTGGACAATCTTCAAGGCACTGGAGACAATGAAGATTTATTGCTCAAGAGATGCTGGGAGATCCGCGATATATTTGCCAAGGCTCATTTATACTTAAGAGAATGGGCCACTAATAGTTGTCTTTTGAAAGGTCAATTTGCTTCTGACGGTGTAGCTACTGAGAATAGTGAGGTGAAGCGTTTAGGCCACAAATGGGACACTACCACAGATTGTATATCCTTCTGTCACACCCCATGCGGCAGTGAGCTTATGACCAAGCGAAACTGCTTAAACTTGTCAGCGAGTTTGTTTGATCCCCTAGGTTTTTTGCTGCCTGTAACTATCCGTGCTCGTATGTTTTTACAGCAACTGTGGCGGTTAAAACTAGATTGGGACACGCCCCTCCCGACTGAGTTACAAGATTCTTGGCGGTTGATTCGGTCGGACCTTTCCACATGTTGCAAGGTCCAACTTAATCGTCAGGTTATTAGTGGTCAACAGGTGGATCTACATGCCTTTTCTGATGCTAGTAATAGTGCGTACGGTACTGCCATATACATATGCAATGGTAGTGAAGCGACACTGGCTATAGAAAAGGCCAAAGTAGCCCTATAAAGAAGATTACAGTTCCTAAATTAGAACTTACTGTATTGCTTGTCTGCTCGTCTAATAAAGTTTACACTGGATGCTTATACAGACATACTACAGATTAATAACGTCAATGTCTGGAGCGACAGTCAAATAGCACTTTCATGGGTACACAGCCAGAAAGTGTTACCTGTTTATGTTTCTAATCGCACTGATGAGATACATAACTTAGTTCCTACCGCTAAATTTCGCTATGTGAGCACCAGGGATAACCCCAGTGACATAATTTCCCGGGGGATCTCGGCGCAACAGTTTATGTCGTCCTCTATTTGGTGGCATGGACCTCCATGGCTTATATCTCCAACTGAATGGCCTCTGGATTTCAGGGAATGCATATCTGATCCTTCAAGTCGGCCCCAAGATGATGTGTTAAGTAGTTCAAATGTGAGTACTACACATCAGGATAACAAGTTGGTAGAGTGGGAACGTTACGGCAGCTATGATCAAGTAATACGGGTATTTGCATGGATATACCGTTTCATTAACAACATGAGAAGTCGGGCTCACGGGTCTTTCCTTAGTGAAGATTCGAAGCATATCAGACTCCATGAATTGAGATCAGCAGAAGCGAAACTAATATGTTTAGTACAAAAGGAATCTTATCCTACTGAACATCAAATCCTGAGCAAGGAGTCAAAGGCCAAACCCTCAAACTTAATGAGGCAGCTAGGATTATATATGGAAGGAGGCATAATTAAGTGTAGAGGCAGGATACAAAAGGCGGACATTATTGATTCTGCGAAATATCCTGTCCTCCTTAGCTCCTCTCATTTGATTACCAAACTGTTGATTCGCCAATGCCATAGGACCTGCCTACATTTTGGCATAAATTATGTTCTGGCGTATATGCGACAACGTTGGTGGATCCCTAAGATGCGACAATCAATTAAAGGGATCCACAATAGCTGTACTATCTGTACAAGATTACAGGGTAAGCCTTATTCCCCAGTTGATCTACCTCCCTTACCTGAGTTCAGGGTACAAAGGACTGAACCATTTCAGGTAACCGGGGTAGACTACACCGGAGCAATTCATGTTAGAGAATCGCCCGGTAATATCATAAAGGTATATGCCGTTCTATTCACATATGCGGTAACCAGAGCGATTCATATTGAATTGATTGACGACCTATCCAGTGAGGGTTTTTTGCATACTCTAAGACGCTTTGCAGGCCGCAATGGTTTCCCTCAAATTATTATGAGCGATAATGCGACTTCTCTAAATATCTCCAGAGTTTAATGGATGACCCGCAGGTTGTGGCTACCCTCACTGGAAAGGGTTGTCAGTGGAGATTTATACCAGCACGTGCACCATGGTTTGGGGCGATTTGGGAGAGAACAATCGGTATCGTCAAATCTGCCATGAATAAGGTATTAGGAAGGGCACTGGTGACCAGAAGGGAGTTGCAAACCATCTTAATAGAGATTGAGATGTCAGTCAACGACAGGCCCTTGACCTATACCTCGGCAGATGTTGATGACCTCTTACCCATTTCGTCTTCTATGCTAACACGTGGACGAACCCTTAATACCTATCCTAGATCGTCAGTAAATGACGAAGATCTGCATGACCCTACGTTCGGCAATGCTGACGCCACACGTCGTCGCTTCCAGTATGTGAACAAGGTGTCAGACGATCAATGGAAACGGTGGACCCAAGAATATTTGCTGTCTCTTCGCGAGCGTCACTCTAATAAGATCAAAGGGACGAATCAACGATGGCCTCGTATCGGGGATATCGTACTGATTCATGATGAGCGTCCTAGGTTATTTTGGAAGCTTGGGAGGATTGTCGATTTGTTCCAGGGCATTGATGGTCTTATAAGGGTTGCTAGAATACGAACTTCGACTGGGGTTACTACTCGCCCAGTCGTAAGGTTATATCCCTTGGAGCAGGATGTAGAACTGCCGGATGATCCTGGCGTCTTTACTGATACCCCTCCGCGGAAGAGTGCTGGTGACAGTGCTCCTCAAGGTGGAGCAGCTGATGATGAGAAGGATGATCCTCCTCAGGCTTCAGGTGGCGCTCGTCCCAAAAGGAGGGCGGCTATGAGTTCCGTGGATCTTTGGAGATCAAAGATCAAACAAGGTGATCTTTGACTTCGATGTCCTTTTTTTTTTTTTTTTTTTTCTATGTGATTGAGGGAGGCAAAAGGCATAACTGCCTATAGCAAGTGCCTCCCCCATAGTTGAAAGAGTGACAGGGCCAAAATCAAGGGACGTTCGAGCCAAAATGCCTGGACACACAGAGTTTGAAGCAATTTAAGTCATAGGAAGAGGGAAAGACTGATTCTGGGAGAGAGTTCCAGAGCTCAGCTGTTGAGTAGAAGAAAGTTTGAGAGTAATGTTTCACTCTTGGGTTGGAGAGTTGCACAGAGTAGGGGTGGGATTGAGTTGCAAGACGGGTACCACGTGCCCTACGTAAAGGAGGTGGTATGCACTGGGATAGCTCTGAGGAACATGATTATTATAGTAGCGATAGAATAGCGAGAGAGATGCAACATTGCGGCGGAGAGAGAGAGATTGCAGAGAGTTGGTGAGTGGACGGGAGTTAATGATACGAAAGGCCTTCCTTTCAACTTTGTCTAGGAGAGCAGTGTGAGAGGAACCTCCCCACACATGTGAACAATACTCCATACAAGGGCACACTATGCCCCTGTACAGAGCAAGAAGCTGTGCAGGGGAAAAGAACCCCCTAAGGCGGTTGAGCACACCCAGCTTCTGGGAGGCTGCCTTAGCAAGACTGGTAATATGGTCCTTCCAAATGAGAGCAGAAGAAAAAGAGACACCAAGAATATTGAGAGAAGATGAAGGGTTGATTTTTGTATTGTTGAAGAATAAGGGATAGTCCGCTGGGAGATCCTGACGGGTAGATAGATGGAGAAATTGGGTTTTGGAAGCATTAAAGTTAACAAGGTTTTCTCTGCCCCAATTGGAAATAGTATTTAGATCAGAATTTAAGAGTTCTATGGCTTCATTACGTTTGTCGTTGAGGGATTGCTGGCTGGGGCGTTCTGAAAAACTAATGGAGTAGTGCAAGGTTGAGTCGTCTGCGTATGAATGGATGGGAATTAAGGTACAGTTAAGGAGATCATTTATAAAAATTAGAAAGAGAATAGGAGATAGGACAGAGCCCTGAGGAACACCGGAGTTTATAGGGTGAGGAAGTGAACAATGGCCGTCCACAACCGCGGCTATGGAACGGCCGGCCGGAAAGGAAATTAGAGACAAAGGCACAGATGGAGGGATAGAAACCGAAGGAGGGTAGTTTAGAAATTAAAGATTTATGCCAGACTCTATCGAAGGCTTTCGATATGTCTAGTGCAATAGAAAAAGTCTCACCGAAGTCCCGAAAGGAGGATGACCAAGAGTTAGTAAGATATGAAAGAAGATCACCAGTAGAGCGACCCTTAAGAGAGGGTAGAAAGTACATCTTTAGAAGAGATTAGGATATTAGGCGTAAGTAAGAGAGAGGAGGGCGGAGAGGGAGGAATAGCACCGGAATCATCCAAGGTGGAGTTTCTAGCAAAAGTTTGAGCGAAGAGTTTAGCTTTGTCAGAGGAAGAAGTGATGGTTGTGCCATCAGAGTGGGAAAGGGGAGGGAAAGACGAGGGAAAGACGAGGAAGAGAAATTGTTGGAGAGGTTTTTGGCTAGATGCCAGACAGCTTGGGAAGAGCTAGAGTTGGATAGTTCAGTGCATTTATTATTGATGAAAGAGTGTTTGGCAAGTCGAAGAACAGATTTGGCTTGATTCCGGGCAGAACCATATGAAGAATGAGAGTCTTGAGTTTTAAGGCGTCGGTACCGTTTGAATGCTTCCTCCTTATTGCGGACAGCAGTAGAACAGGCGTGAGTAAACCAAGATTTTTTAGCATTAGTCTGAGAGAAAGAGAATGGAATGTATGCTTCCATGCCCGATAGGATTACCTCGGTAATGCATTCAGCACTCTCCGAGGGTCCCGGCCATGGAAGCAGAAATCATTCCATGGGAAATCAAAGAAGTACTGCCGAAGAGCCTCCCAGTCGGCAGCCCCAAAGTGCCACAAGCGCCGCCGGCTAGGAGGATCGGGTGGCTGTACTGGAGAGATAGGACAGGTGACAGAGATAAGTTTATGGTCGGAGGAGCCCAAAGGAGAGAAAAAGATCGACAGTATAAGAAGAAGGGTTAGAAGTTAGAAACAGGTCAAGAATGTTGGGCCGATCTCCGATGCGATCGGGGATACGGGTGGGTTGCTGAACTAACTGCTCTAGGTCATTTAGGATAGAAAAGACGTAGGCTTGTTCACCAGGTGGATCAGTAGTGTGAGAGGAGAGCCAATGGCGGTGGTGAACGTTGAAATCTCCTAAGAGGGAGATTTCTGAGAAAGGAGAAATGGATAGAATGTGTTCCACTGTAGAGTTTAGATAGTCAAAGAATTTGGGAAAGTTGGTAGAGTTAGGGGAAAGATAGACAGCACAGAAATATTTAGTAAGAGAATGACAGGAAAGTTTGAGCCATAAAGTTGAGAATTCAGAGGAGTCGAAATCGGGAACACGAGAGCAAGTGAGTTTGTTGTGCACATATGCACAACATCCGCCTTTGGCTTTGAAACTAGGATAGAGAAAGTAGGAGGATACAGAGAAGGGGTTGCTGGATGTTGCTACAGACACCTGAGTACTGTATATAGCTCCTGTATATCATTTTTGGTGGCGGGCAATATGTCGGGAATAGGGTAATGATCCCGACAGTTTTAGGTCCAATAGGACATTTGAATTTGGCGGTATCGTATCGCTTGTACGATTTCGGCTGGTTCTTTGTGTATTGTAGTTTATTCTTAAGTATAGGTTAAATATTAACTGTAATGTATAAATATCTACATCAGCTCTAGATGTATCATGAAACCAAGTTATGGGTTATAATTATTATGAGCCGGCAGCCATATGTAATTTCGCGAAGCGATCGGACGCCGGCCCTTTAGTCTCTCCATCAACACCATACAACCAACATCTTCCCCCCTGGCTCTGACTCAACCCACAGTTCACCATGTGCTACAAATAAAGGAAGTACAAAGGAAATCAAGCAACAACAGATCTAGTGACCCTTCTAGGCTGCTTGTCCTCCAAAACACTGACGATCAAGTGTCCAAACAGTGGCTTAGAGTGGGTAAGGGAACATTGGAAAGGGAACTACTACCCTGCCACTAACGTGGCAGGACTAGGAAGTTAGTAGGGGACATATGGGTTAGTAACTGAGGGGAGGATAAAATAAAGTTATTCATTTACAAACGCAGTCAGTCGCGGGTTTGATGCAAGATATTTGTCTAGGCAGAATTTAAATGAATCAACGGTGCTGCAGTCTATAACGTATCGCGGAAGCCCATTCCACAAGTTGACAACTCGATTGAAGAAGAAATTCTTAGATTCGTGTGAGTTAAAAGATTTACCAATAATTTTGCAACCGTTTCCCCGCGTGTAATTAGATTGGTCGATAGTGAAGTACTTACTACAGTTCATATTGTCGATGCCTTTGATGATTTTGAACACTTTAATTAAGTCACCTCTTAATCTGCGCTGGGTTAAAGGAAATAGATTTAATTCTCTAAGACGCTCTTCGTATGGTTTGTTCTTTAGGCTAGGTATCATTTTGGTAACTCTACGTTGAACTCGTTCTAGCTTGTTTGTCTTTTTGGTAATAAGGGCACCAGCATTGAACGCAGTATTCCAGAAGAGGGCGGACTAAGGAATTGTAAAGGGTTAGGATAACGTCTTTGGATTTATGCTCAAATGATCTGCCTATAAAGCCAATTATTTTGTTTGCCTTCTTAACAACTTCTGAATATTGTTGACTCGGTTTTAGGTTACTCGATATTGTTACTCCCAGATCGGTTTCTCTGTTTACATTCTTCAGCTGAGTGCCATTCATCGAATAGTTTGCTTTCTCATTTAGGTATCCGATATGTAGTACTTTACATTTATCCGCATTGAAACTCATTTGCCAAATTTGGGCCCAATGTGACAATTTATCTAGATTGTGTTGCATATCGTCAACTTGATCTTTTGAGAGTACGCTATTTGCAATTTTTGTATCGTCAGCAAATTTTGAGATTGTACAGGTGAGACCCTCATCTATGTCGTTGATGTAAATTAGAAAGATAATTGGTCCTAGTACCGATCCCTGGGGTACCCCGCTACTTACATTGGTCCATTTAGATGCCTTACCGTTTATGACTACTCTTTGCTTTCTGTCGCTGAGCCAATTTTCTATCCATTTCAACACACCGTCTTGTATTCCATGCGCTTTTAGTTTTAGCAGTAAACGTTTGTGGGGAACTTTGTCAAAGGCCTTTTGAAAATCAAAGTATATAATATCTACAGCTTTACTCTCATCGTAGAGGTTGAGGATATCGTGGAAGAAGTCTAAGAGGTTTGTTAAACAGGAACTTTTTTTACGAAAGCCGTGTTGAATATCCTTAAGTATGGTATTTTCCTGTAAGTGATTTACGAGTCTGTCTCTTATGACCGTTTCTAGCATTTTACATACAACTGAGGTTAAGCTAATTGGACGATAGTTACTGGGTAGGGATTTGCTGCCTTTTTTGAATATCTATAACAACAGTCCTACATCACCAGTCCTCTAAGCTAAGTTCATTGTATCGATATTGTATTATGTGAACATTCCTACATGTCATGCAATTGAATTACCCGTGTGTGGGGGACTGGATTACACCCATCGACTACGTCGTTGGTAAATATATTATAACTATTTGTTGGGATATTTCATGTACCAGTGATATGCAATTTAACCTCTTTATCTAAATTCCCGACAGTCTAGTTTGCGTTCGATACTGATTCAAATGGATGCGTCGCTGCTTATGCTCTTGCCTACATATTATGTCATGGACTGTAACAATACTGATTAGCATTTCTAGCGTATTAATTTGATATTTTTTGAGAAGTTTGACTTTGCTGCTTTCACAATACAACACATTTTAATATATTATTTTCAAAAAGCCTGAATAGTTGTTCTTAACCCATACTGTGGTCCCCCTGTAATAGGGGTGTCTCTGGTGATAGCTGTTCCCCTGGTATCTGCAAGGGGTGTTTCCGGTAGATGGGACTCGATAGCCTTGGCGGGCAACCTATCTAGGGGAAAAAAACCTACACAAATTACCGATGGGCGACATGCTAATCGGTGCCACTTACAGGTGGCGATTTTTATATCATACAACAACAACATACATGGGGAATCAAGTGAGAAAGAAATTGTAATTGCTTTTTGCAATACATTTCTGCAGTGATTTACCACATGATGATGACGGGAAAAGACAATATCTGGCATTTTCAAAACTAACTGGAGTAGGAGCTATAAAAGTAATGTTAGGATATATCTAGTATCATTACGTAGAGCTTTACTGATCTTAAATGAAGGTGAGGGTCATGACGATATCCACTTGGTCTACTTAACTCATGCATCGGAAAATATGCCGACTATTTCATCGACATTTTACAATGCTTGCTTCTCACATTGTTATGCCGATCAAATTGTTTGAGGAAATATCTATCCTATTATACAAGATAAAAGGGTAACATACCAAATTATTGCAACTAAAAACCGGTGAAGCAATCGTTATACATATTAAAATTATTAATCAATAAATTGATTTATATCCTCAGAAAGTATCACATCATTTTGATAACATATTCTGTAATTTGGATTCCAGACAGGATTAACAAAGAGTGATGTTTGTTATTCATTAACACAAAATCATATAGTAATACTCCAAAAATAGAGGCTCATTTTTTGTTTCTATTTTGCTTATATTTTATGTAATCGATCTTTCAAAAGCATGGATGAAACATAAAGTGACAAATAAAAACAGTTCCCTTGCAGTTTGCAGTATAAGGAAAAGCCACTGGGAAATATATAGCAAAGATTCAAGGATTAAAATAAGCAGATTCAATGATATATGAATTCGGAGCACATGTGTCACCCTGCCACACACCTGTCACTCCTACCTCACCTGGCACCCCTACCATACATCTGTCAGCCCCTACCACACACCTGTCACCCCTACCACACCTGTTATCCACGACCACACCTGTCAGCCCCTATCACACCAGTCACTCCAACCACACACCTGTCAGCCCCTACCACACCTGTCACTCCTACCACACCTGTCACCCCCTACCACACCTGTCACTCCCTAACACACCTGTCACCCCTACCACACCTGTCACCCCTAACACACCTGTCACCCCCTACCACACATGTCACCCCCTACCACACCTGTCACCCCCTACCACACCTGTCACCCCCTACCACACCTGTCACCCCCTACCACACCTGTCACCCCCTACCACACCTGTCACTCCCTACCACACCTGTCACTCCTACCACACCTGTCACCCCCTCCCACACATGTCAATCTCTACCACACCTATCACCCCCTATTACACCTGTCACTCCTACAAGACACCTGTCACTCCTACCACAACTGTCACTCCCTAACACACCTGTCACTCCCTAACACACCTGTCACTTCCTAACAAACCTGTCACCCCCTACCACACCTGGCACCCCCTACCATACCTGTCACCCCCTACCACACCTATCACTCCCTAACACACCTGTCACTCCTATCACACATGTCACCCCCTACCACACCTGTCAACCTCTACCACACCTATCACCCCCTACCACACCTGTCACTCCTACCACACCTGTTACTCCCTAACACACCTGTCACTCTCTAACACATATGTCACCCCTACCACTCCTGTCACCCCTACCACACCTGTCACTCCCTAACACACCTCTCACTCCCTACTACACACCTGTCACTCCTACCACACACCTGTCACCCCTACCACACTTGTCAAGCCTTACCACACCTGTCACTCCTACCACACACCTCTCACTCCTACCACACCTGTCACTTCCGAACACACCTGTCACCCCTACCACACCTGTCACTTCCTGTCACCCCTATCACACCGGTCATTCCTTACCACACCTGTCAACCCTTACCACACCTGTCACTCCTATCACACACCTGTCAATCCTACCACACACCTGCCACTCCTACCACACACCTGTCACTCCAACCACACATCTATCACGCTTACCACACCTGTCGCCTCCTACCACACACCTGTCACCCCCTACCACACACCTACCACACATCTGTCACTCCCTACCACACACATGTCACCCTCTACCACACCTGTCATTCACTACCATATCTGTCATCCTCTACCACACACCTGTCACCCCTAACACACTTGTCACCCCCTAACACACCTGTCATCTACTACCATAACTGTCACCCACTACCACACCTGTCACTCCTACCACACCTGTCACTCCCTACCACACACCTGTCACTCCTACCACACACTTGTCATCCCGTACCACACACCTGCCACTCCTACCACAAACCTGTCACCCCCTACCATACCTGTCACTCCCTACCACACTCCTGTCACTCCATACCACACACTTGTCATTCCCTACCACACCTGTCACTGCCTATCATACCTGTCACTCCTACTACACACCTGTCACTCCCTACCACACACCTGTCGCTCCGTACCACACCTGTAACTCCTAACACACACCTGTCACTCCCTACCACATACTTGTCACTCATACCACACACATGCTATCCCCTACCACACACCTGTCACTCCTACCACACACCTGTCAACCCCTACCACACCTGTCACTCCTTACCACACACCTGTCACTCCCTACCACACACCTGTCATCCCCTACCACACCTATCACTCCCTACCACACCTGTCACTCCTATCACACACCTGTTACTCCTACCACACACCTGTCATCCCCTACCACACACCTGTCACTGCTACCACACCTGTTACCCCTACCACACACCTCTCACTCCTACCACACCTGTTACCTCTACCACACACCTTTCACTCCTACCACACACCTGTCACCCCGTACCACACCTGTCACCCACTACCACACACCTGTCATCCCCTACCACACCTGTCACTCCCGAGCACACCTGTCACCCTCTACCACACACCTGTCACTCCTACCAAACCTGTCAGCCCTTACCACACCTGTCAGTCCCTACCACACCTGTCAACCCTACCACACTTGTCAGCATCTACCACACATCTGTCACCCCCTACCACACCTGTCACCCCTAACACACATAATTTTATGTCACTCCCTACCACACACCTGTCACTCCTACCACACACCTGTCATCCCCTGCCACACACCTGTCCCTCCTACCACACCTGTTACCCCTACCACACACTTAGCTTTCACTCCTACCACACACCTGTCACCCCCTACCACACCTGTCACCCCTACCACACCTTTCACCCACTACCACACACCTGTCACCCCCTACCGCACACCTGCCACCCGTACCACACCTGTCAGCCCCTACCACACCTGTCAGTCCCTACCAAACCTGTCACTCCTACCACACACCTGTCACTCCCTACCGCACACCTGTCACTCCCTACCACACACCTGTCACTCCTACCACACACCTGTCATCCCCTAGCACACACCTGTCACTCCCTACCACACCTGTCACTACCTACTACACACTTGTCACTCCTACCACACACCTGTCGTCCCCTACCACACACCTGTCACTCCCTACCACACACCTGTCACTCCCTACCATACGCCTGTCATCCCCTACCACACACATGTCACTCCTACCACACCTGTCACCAACCACACACCTGTCACTCCTACCACACACCTGTCACTCCTACCACACCTCTCAGTCCTACCACACACCTGTATCCCTTAACACACACCTGTCACTCCTAGTACACCTGTCACCCCTACCACACCTGTCACTCCTATCATACCTGTCACCCCTACCACACACCTGTCACTCCTACCACACCTTTCACGCCCTACCAAACACCTTACAGCCACTACCACACACATGTCAGCCCCTACCACACACCTGCCAGCCACTACGACACACCTGTCAGCCCCTGCCACACCTTTCACTCCCTACCCCACTCCTGTCATCCCTTACCACACACCTGTCAGCCCCTACCACACACCTGTTATCCCCTACCACACCTGTCATTCCCTACCACACCTGTCATCCCCTACCACACCTGTCACTCCTGCCACACCTGTCAGCCCCTTCCACACCTTTCACTCCATACCCCACTCTTGTCATCCCATACCACACACCTGTCAGCCCCTACCACACACCTGTCATCCCCTACCGCACCTATCATCCGCTACCACACCTGTCGTCCCCCACTACACACCTGTTATCCCCCACCACACACATATATCATCCCCTACCACACCTGTCACTCCCTACCACACGTGTCACCGCCTACCACAACTGTTATCTCCTACTACACCTGTCATCTCCTACCACACCTGTCATCCCCTACCACACCTGTCACCCCCTACCATACCTGTCATCCCCTACCACTCCGGTCATCCCCTACCACACCTGTCACTCCTACCACACACCTGTCACCCCCTACCACACATGTCATCCTCTACCACACCTATCATCCCCTACCACACCTATCATCCCCTACCACACCTGTCACTCCTACGACACACCTGTCAGCCCCTACCACACACCTGTCACCCCTCCCATACCTGTCACTGCCTACCACACCTGTCACCCCCTACCACACACATGTCACTCCTACCACACCTGTCACCCCCTACCACACCTCTCAGTCCTCAACACACCTGTCACCCCCTACCACACCTATCAGTCCTACCACACCTGTCACTCCCTACCACACCTGTCACCCCCTACCACACCTGTCACCCCCTACCACACCTGTCACCCCATACCACACCTGTCAACCCTACCACACACCTTTCACTCCCTACCACACACCTGTCACCATTACCACACACCTGTCACTCCCTACCACACGTACCTGTCACTCTATACCACACACTTGTCACGCCTTATCACATCTGTCACTCCCTACCACACACCTGGCATTCCTACCACACACCTGTCACTCCCTACCACATACCTGTCACTCCTACCACACACCTATCACTCCCTACCACACCTGTCACTCCCTACTAAACACCTGTCATCCCTACCACACCTGTCACTCCCTACCACACACCTGTCACTCTCTACCACACACCTGTCATCCCCTCTCACACACCTATAACTCCCTACCACACCTGTCACTCCCTACTAAACACCTGTCACTCCTACCATACACCTGTCAGGCCCTACCACACACCTGTCATTCCCTACCACACCTGTCATTCCCTACCACACCTGTCATCCCCTACCACACCTGTCATCCCCTACCACACCTGTCACATCTGTCATTCCCGACCACACCTGTCACCCCCTACCACACCTGTCATCCCCTACCACACCTGTCATCCGCTATCACAACTGTCAGCCCCTACCACACCTCACATCCCCTACCACACACCAGTCACTTCCTACCACACCTGTCACCCCTACGACACACCTGTCATCCCCTACCACACCTGTCACTCCCTACCACACCTGTCACTCCCTCCAACACCTGTCACCCCCTACCACACCTGTCATCCCCTACCACACCTGTCATCCCCTACCACACATGTCACTCCTACCACACACCTTTCACCCCCTACCACACCTGTCATCCCCTACCACACATGTCATCCCCTACCACACCTGTCATCCCCTACCACACCTATCATCCCCTACCACATTGTCACTCCTGTGACACACCTATCAGCCCCTACCATACACCTGTCACCCCCTACCACACCTGTCACTCCCTACCACACCTGTCACCCCCTACCACACACCTGTCATCCCGTACCGCACCTATCATCCGCTACCACACCTGTCGTCCCCCACTACACACCTGTTATCCCCCACCACACACATATATCATCCCCTACCACACCTGTCACCCCCTACCACACCTGTCACCCCATACCACACTTGTCAACCCTACCACACACCTGTCACTCCCTACCACACACCTGTCACCACTACCACACACCTGTCACTCCCTACCACACACCTGTCACTCCCTACCACACACTTGTCACTCCCTACCACACCTGTCACTTCCTACCACACACCTGGCATTCCTGCCACACACCTGTCACACCTACCACACACCTGTCATCCCCTCTCACACACCTATTACTCCCTACCACACCTGTCACCCCCTACCACACCTGTCACCCAATACCACACTTGTCAACCCTACCACACACCTGTCACTCCCTACCACACCCCTGTCACCACTACCACACACTTGTCACTCCCTACCACACACCTTTCACTCCCTACCACACACTTGTCACTCCCTACCACACCTGTCACTTCCTACCACACACCTGGCATTCCTAACACACACCTGTCACTCCCTACCACACACCTGTCGCTCCCAACCACACACCTATCATCCCTTACCACACACATGTCACTCCTACCACACCAGTCACACCAACCACACACCTGTCACTCCTACTACACACCTGTCACTCCTACCACACCTTTAAGTCCCTACCACACACCTGTCACCCCAACCACACCTGTCACTCCTACCACACCTGTCAACCCTTACCTCACTCCTGTCATCCCCTACCACACACCTGTCAGCCCCTACCACACACCTGTCAGCTCCTACCACACACCTGCTAGCCACTACCACACACCTGTCAGCTCCTACCAAACATGTCATCCACTACCACACTTGTCACTCCCTACCCCACACCAATCATCCCCTACCACACACCTGTCATCCCCTACCACACACCTGTCAGACCCTACCACACCTGTCATTCCCTACCACACCTGTCATCCCCTACCACACCTGTCATCCCCTACCACACCTGTCACTCCTACCACAGCCGTCATCCCCAACCACACCTGTCACCCCCCAACCACACCTGTCATCCCCTACCACACCTGAATCCTCTACCACATCTGTCAGCCCCTACCACACCTCTCATCCCCTACCACACACCTATCACTTCCTACCACACCTGTCGTCCCTTACCACACACCTGTCATCCCCTACCACACACCTGTCATCCCCTACCACATCTGTCACTCCCTACCACACCTGTCACCCCCTACCACACCTGTTATCCCCTACCACACCTGTCATCCCCTAACACACATGTCACTCCTACCATACACCTGTCACCCCTTACCACACCTGTCATCCCCTACTTCACCTGTCATCTCCTACCACACCTGTCACTCCTACCACCCACCTGTCACTCCCTACCACACCTGTCATCCCCTACCACACCTGTCATCCCATACCACATCTGACACTCCTACCACACACCTGTCAGCCCCTACCACACACCTGTCCTGATCCTGGTGATAAGTTGAGGACGTCTGGTCGGCCCTCGGTCATGCTGATGCACCACCGCCAGTGGTAGTCATCCACCGCTCGTCCCCGTCCCCAGTGGAAGACACGGGGTCAAGGGGACCAGTAGATGGACTGTCCATGAGAGACAGATCGGTAATAAAATTACCGTCTGCCCTCATCAGGGCAAGCTGATCAGGAATGCTGTTACTCAGTGCCCTGATGTCGTAGTGGGGCATTTTTGGCTGGTCAGGGACACTTTTGAGGAACCTGTCCAGCACTGGTCAGCCGAGGAGCACTCTGCATCACGCACATATCTTGGCAGCGCGTTAAAGAGTGTTGGGCCCCGGTATGATATTGAGGTCATTCTCTTTGTCACCACTCTGGCCAAGGCTCTATTATTGATGTTTCCCAATTCACAGAGCTTGCCTCGCCTCTTGCTGATTTTCTCACATATTTTCGACTCTTTGTTTAAGTTTGGGACATGGCCATTTAGCATTTTCCAAACGTAGATTATGATGTACCGCTCACGCCGTCGCTCTAACGAGTACAATTCAAGTGCTTTAAGTCTTCCCCAGTAGTCGAGATGTTGCACAGAGATCTTGTTTGTAAATGTACGTTGGACGCCTTCAAGTGATTGTCGTTCTCCAACCCTCCACGGGTCCCAGAGTTGGCAGCAGTACTCGAGGATTGGCATTATTAGAGATTTGTATAATATTATCATTGATTTTTCTTCCCTTGTGGCAAACGTCCGTAGAATCCAACCCATTTGATTGCGAGCAGAACGGACTATGTCTTGGATGTGTTTGGTAAATGTTGCATCACTGCTTATTGTTACCCCTAGATCTTTAATATTGGCCACTGAATTGATACTGTTTCCATCATAGGTTGAGTACACAGTATTTTCTTTTAGTTTGATATCAGGTCCATATCTAATGAGGTCAAATTTGCAGCTATTAAAAGACATGTTATTATTTTCCGCCCAGTGGTACAGCACATTCAGATCCTGCTGGAGTGATGCTGCATCGTTCTCATTCTTCACTCTTCCAGACACCCGTGTATCGTCGGCAAAAGATGAAACTCGAGCCATCTGAACCTCAGCATCTATGTCTGACAAGAGTATTAGGAACAATATTGGTCCAAGAACAGAACCTTGGGGAACTCCACTGGTCACGTTTGAATCTGTAGACACACATCCACCAACTGCTACAGACTGGACTCTATCTCTGAGGAAGGCACTTATCCAACGTCCTACGCGTCCACTGATTCCGAGTTTCCGAATCTTATGGAGGAGGACGTCATGGTCGACTTTATCAAAGGCCTTCTCGAAGTCAAGGTACACCACATCCAGGTTGGCTCCATCCTCCAGTGTTTGCAGAATATAGTCATGGTGCTCCAGCAATTGAGACAAACAGGAGCTCCCCCCTCTGAAGCCATGTTGTCCATTGTTCATCTTATTGTTGTTTTCTAAGAAAAACACTATTTGCTTACTGATAACTTTCTCAAATATCTTAATAATGTGAGAAGTCAGTGCAATCGGTCGGTAGTTCTTGGGTAGGGATCTTGGTCCTCCTTTGTAGATTGGGGTAATCTTTGCAGTCCTCAATACCATTGCTATAGTTCCCTCTCTCATAGATGCCTTCCACAGCATGTATAGTGGGACTGAAATCTCTGAAGCGCACTCTTTCAGGAGGATTGCTGGAAATTGATCGGGTCCAGCCGCAGAGTTTGCTTTAAGCTCACCTATTGCTTCAGCAATATCACTTGGTTGGAAGTAGATGTCCTCCAGTGGAGGTGGCTGCCCAATAGAATTGAAGAAAATATCTGGGTCATTGATTCTGTGCATCTCTTTTGGCTGACTAAATACTTTTTCGTATTGACCTCTCAGTGTCTCGCAGATCTGTTGTGGATTGCTGATGACTTCTCCATCTATGGCGACGAGAGGACCAATACTTGCTTTCACTGTGGCTCGTTTCTTAACATACTTGAAGAAATACTTATAGTTTGTCCGAATGGCTTCAACCGCAGATTTCTCATCTTTGGCTCTTTCGTTCCTGTGGGACTCCCTCAGCTGTTCCTCCAGTTGTTTCACCTTGTCCTGCATGCTTCTTCTGTCATGGTCATTGTTACAAGTTTTTATTCTGGAGTTTAGTTTGCTCCTTTTCCTCATGATTGTTTTCCTCTCACGTGGGGTTGCTTTGTAGCAGGCCTTCCGGAGAGGAGTATACTTTTTTACAATCTTGAGGGTAGTTGAGATGATTGTGTTGTACTTGTCATCAACTGAAGCACTTTCAATTTCAGTTTGCCAATTAACTTCACCCAGCTCACATTTAATACTGGACCAGTCAACTTTCTTGTTGAAGAAATTCAGGTCTCCAAAATTGATTTCTGGCTTTGCAGTTGGTTCCATGACTTGAGAGGACTTAATTCTTCTAATGTTGGAGGTAATCTTAATCAGGTTGTGGTCAGAAAGGATTGTCTGCTCTACTACCACCTCATGGACAAGTTCATCATTGTTTGTAAATACGAGGTCTAAAACATTTTCACCTCTTGTTGGTGAATCAATGACCTGGTTAAGGCACCACTGCTCAGCAAAGTTAAAAAGCAGCTCTGCCTGGACCCTGTCTTGTACAGTCCCACCGTGCATTGTTCTCATTTCTGGCCAGAACACATGTTGTAAATTAAAATCTCTAACCACAACTACTTCTGGCATTGGGATTTGGAGGTTTTCAAGTATATCATTTAATTTTGTTATGATGGGCCTGAAGTGTTGTGTCTCGCAAGCAGGTGGCCGGTAGAGGTTTACAAGGACCAGGTTTAAAGATGTAATGTGAAGGGCTAGTACCTCCACAAAGGAGTTTGACTCTCCCAGGAGCACTTTAGTAAGCCACTATCAGCCACTACGACACACCTGTTAGCCCCTACCACACCTGTCATCCACTACTGAAGGGCACTCTCACTCCTATACTAAAAGACACAAAGAAAAACATTACAGAATCTTCCAATTATCGACCCGTAATGCAGTCCTCGTGTCTCTTGAAAGTTTTCAAATTATATATTCTAGACATTGTAACAGAAAAAAATATGTAAATTTTAGACAGCTAGGTTTTAAAGCTGGATCCTCAACTATTGATGCTTGTTTTATCCTCAAAGATGTAATGAAAAAGTATACTAACTGCAAGATGTCAGCACTAGCCACATTTATAGATCTTAGCAAGGCCTTCGATCAAGTTGATCACTTTATTTTAGCAAAAACGTTTTTTTAACAGTAATCTACCGGTAGACATTATTTTTATTGTGCTACATTACTTAATAAATCAAAAAACAAATGTAAAATGGCAGACATCATGCAGTGATTACAGTTACATTGAGAAGGGTGTTAGACAGGGGGGAGTATCTCGCCTTTTTTGTTCTTTTTTATATAAATTAAATTTTTAATGAAGTAGTTAACTGAAATTGGTTGCACAATGGGATATATGAGATGTAATATCCTGGGCTACGCTGGTGATCTAGTTCTGCTGGCTGGGTCAGTTGCAGACATGGATACTTTATACAGCAAACATTGTACTAGCATAGATGACCACCAACTTACGATAAATAGAGATAAATCAAAATGTATGATTTTTAGCACAAACATTTCTGAGCCTGCTCAAAGCATCGAGCTGAACGGTCATAGTGAAGCATTTTAAATATCTTGGTCATAAATTGCTTCATAACTTTAGAGATACGGAGGACATCACTTTTAGCCTAAATAAATTTTATTCGGCTTTTAACAGCATTCTTAGAGATTTTAAATTTGCAAAAAAATATGTTCTTTTATTTCTTTTTAACTCTTAGGGGTACTTCATACAGTCAGGAATGCGAGCTAAAATCACTAGGAGTAATGATTCCTGGTGATTCCTGGGAATACACCGCGAATGTCTGCAATTCCCCATGGACTCACAACACCGTAGGAACCAGTGGGAGTGTACCTGCGAATCACTGGGAGTCACTGGGAATTACCTGGATAAAACTAGGAATGAAGTGCGAGTGATTGAAAATTTGAAAATTTCGGATTTTTACTGTAATATACGAGTCGATAGGAGTAATGTAGGAATCACTGGGAATTAGATAGGAGTCACTGGGAGTCACCGAGCATCACTGGGATTTGTTAGGAATGAGATGCGAGTATGCCAGGCATGGCCCCCATTGTGCACAGCCCCTATATAAGGGGCCCCCAAGCTGTGCCAAGCCACATGCACACTCACCACCGACCCACGGCCACTATAACTACAGTACTCTAATATCGTAATTAAGTATTATGACTGTATTCATACATCATTACAGACATTAATATAATACGATAAGTCTGTATTATTATGTACCATAAGGTCATAATATCAATGCTTACTATACTTTAAGAAACAAATATATTTAAACTATTGTCTAAATAGTGGATAGTTAATCATTCCCACCTTCTTCTTTTCATTCGTTACCGAGTTCTGTAATATTTCATACGATTACCTAAAATAGGTAACACTTATAGGTTGTGTTAGTTTGCTTAAGTTAGGTCAGGGGAGTTGCAGAACTTCTAGATTATTAACCGGCGACTACAACGGCCTCTAAACAACCAAGCCATGATTCCGCTGGCTCAAAGTTTACCCCGGCAACTACAACGCCCCTCGAAGTAGTAATCCAAACTCCACTCTCCACCACCAAGCGAACTTGACATTTCAAAACACATACAAACACGTCTCCACCACTCTCGTTATGTTAGGTAAGGGGAGTTGCAGAACTTGTAGACTACAAGTAGGGTATTGTAACATTGACCATACATTGTTCACATTATTAATTAACTCAACTACCGTAATTTCCTTCTCTACACACAATCACTGGGTAAATACAATGTCTTGTGGGAAATTGTACTTACACAGGTTAATACTAGGCCTATTTATAATGTTTGACCAATAAAAGTTAACTACCTGTATACTGTATACTATATTTTCACGTGAGAAGTATTACAGGTTTATATGAATAATATATTTATTAAAGGGTACTTCACACAGTCAGGAATGCGAGCTAGAATCACTAGGAGTAGCTGAAAATTCGGATTCCTGGGCCTATTCGCGGTGAAAATTCGATGACTCCTAGTGACTCTAGTGATATCCTAGTGATTCCTGTTAGACTACCAGTGACTCCAAACCACTCGCGGGCGATTGGCCCTGTCCGACAAAATGTTCACCGTGTTTAAAGTTCTAGCCACGAATCGGACCATTCCCAGTTGATTCCCAGTGATCCCCAGTGATTCCCCAGTGACTCCCAGTGAGTCCTGGTGATTCTCAGTGTTTCGTATCTGATTCGCGGACAGCTTTTGGTTTCAGTTTCAGTTCATACCAGAATCACCAGGACTCACTGGGAGTCACTGGGGAATCACTGGGGATCACTGGGTATCACTGGGAATCACTGGGAGTGGTCCGATTCGCGGCGAGAACCTTAAACACGGTGAACATTTTGTCGGACAGGGCCAATCGGCTGGGACTGGTTTGGAGTCAATGGGAGTCTAACAGGAATCACTAGGATATCGCTAGAGTCACTAGGAGTATCGATTTTCACCGCGAATAGGTCCAGAAATCCGAATTTTCAGCTACTCCTAGTGGTTCTAGCTCGCATTCCTGACTGTGTGATGTAGCCTTTACTGCTTACCAGACTACGGCCTTCCACCATGGAATCATAGCATGTCTTTTAAATCAAAAAAAATTTAAACTTTTAAAATTGATTTTAGTAAATCTTTGAAACGCATTTGTGACGTACCTCCGTATGCCAGTAATCACATAACGGCAGTTCGATGTAATCAGTTATTACTGGATCATCGATTAGCTTTGGTTCAGGCTAGGTACTGCAAGAGTGTTGAAATCTCATAACCCCATAATTAGGCGTAATATTCCATATTTCAAAGAAGGTTATCTAATGCAACATGTAATTGAGCATCATAGAAAGGCGTATAATGTTGAAGTGCTAGACGAGTATTTAGATGTTCTCACATCCAGAATAACCTTGGTACAAGGGCACGAGGACAGGCGGGGTCCCTGTTTTTATTACGGTTATTAGCTCATATGATTATCATTATCTTGTTATTTTTTATAATGCAAGTTTGTATTATAATTTTTACTGCGTGATCAAAATCTAGATTAAATTTTACTGTGATGTACTGACTCTTACTCATTTATAGTTTTACAATTTAAATCTAATTTTATCTATCTTTATTCATTTTAGACGGGTTATGTTTTACTATATTTTTAATATTGTAAGTACATTTTAAAGATTAATTTGTAATTATAATTATTGTCACTAATACTAGTATGTTGCTTAAGTTCTGTATTTATCTCTCATTTTATTCAATCGGATAATCATTTATTATCTATTTTGAGTTTTGTACTAATTTTAGCAATTTGCATTTACGACTAATTTGTTGTTTTAATAATTTATATTTTATATTTTTGGCACCTAAGGGAGAATAAGTTTAGCGGTCGCTATACGATATATTTCTGTATAAACATTTGTGTAAAAAACTCACACTGTTATCTGTTGTATATACTTTTATTGTAGTGAAAATGTACTACTCATCCACTATGTAATATATGTTATATAATGTAGCCTATATTATGAAATAATGTAATTGAATTGAATTGAATTGAACTACCACACCTGTCACTCCTTACCACACCTGTCAGCCCCTACCACACCTGTCACTCTCTACCACACCTGTCATTCCGTACCACACCTGTCATCTCCTACCACACCTGTTAATCCTACCACACCTGTCACCCTACCACACCTGTCATCCCCTACCACACACCTGTCACTCCTATCACACACCTGTCAACCCCTATCACACCTGTCATCCCCTACCACACCTGTCATCCCCTACCACACCTGTCATCACCTGACATTCCTATTCAATAAATCCTTGCACTCTGGAACTATGCCTGATCAGTGGAAGCTAGCCAACGTAACACCGATATTCAAAAAAGGCAGCAAATCCCCACCCAGTAACTATGGTCCAATTAGCTTAACCTCAGTTGTATGTAAAATGCTAGAAACACTAATAAGAAACAGACTCGTAAATCACTTAGAGGAAAATAACATACTTAAAGATACTCAACACGGCTTTCGTAAAAAACGTTCCTGTTTAACAAACCGCTTAGACTTCTTCCATGATATCCTCAACCTCTACAAAGGAGTACAAAGGAAATCAAGCAACAACAGGTCTAGTGACCCTTCTAGGCTGCTTGTCCTACAAAACACTGAGGATCAAGTGTCCAAACAGTGGTTTAGAGTGGGTAAGGGAACATTGGAAAGGGAACTACTGCCCTGGAACTAATGTCTGTGGCAGGACTAGGAAGTTAGTAGGGGACATAGGGGTTAGTAACTGAGGGGAGGATAAAATAAAGTTATTAATTTACAAACGCAGTCAGTCGCGGGTTTGATGCGAGATATTTGTCTAGGCGGAGTTTAAATGAATCAACGGTGCTGCAGTCTATAACGTCTCGGGGTAGCCCATTCCACAAGTTGACAACTCGATTGAAGAAGAAATTCTTAGTTTCGTGTGAGTTAAAAGATTTACCAATAATTTTGCAACCGTTTCCCCGCGTGTAATTAGATTTGTCGATAGTGAAGTACTTACTACAGTTCATATTGTCGATGCCTTTGATGATTTTGAACACTTGAATTAAGTCACCTCTTAATCTGCGCTGGGTTAAAGGAAATAGATTTAATTCTCTAAGATGCTCTTCGTATGGTTTGTTCTTTAGGCTAGGTATCATTTTGGTAACTCTACGTTGAACTCGTTCTAGCTTGTTTATGTCTTTTTGGTAATAAGGGCACCAGCATTGAACGCAGTATTCCAGAAGAGGGCGGACTAAGGAATTGTAAAGGGTTAGGATAACGTCTTTGGATTTATGCTCAAATGACCTGCCTATAAAGCCAATTATTTTGTTTGCCTTCTTAACAACTTCTGAACATTGTTGACTTGGTTTTAGGTTACTCGATATTGTTACTCCCAGATCGGTTTCTCTGTTTACATTCTTAAGCTGACTGCCATTCATCGAATAGTTGGCTTTCTCATTTAGGTATCAGATATGTAGTACTTTACATTTATCCGCATTGAAACTCATTTGCCAAATTTGGGCCCAATGTGACAATTTATCTAGATTGTGTTGCATATCGTCAACTTGTTCTTTTGAGAGTACGCTATTTGCAATTTTTGTATCGTCAGCAAATTTTGAGATTGTACAGGTGAGACCCTCATCTATGTCGATGTAAATTAGAAAGAGAATTGGTCCTAGTATCGATCCCTGGGGTACCCCGCTACTTACATTGGTCCATTTAGATGCCTTACCGTTTATGACTACTCTTTGCTTTCTGTCGCTGAGCCAATTTTCTATCCATTTCAACACACCGTCTTGTATTCCATGCGCTTTTAGTTTTAGCAGTAAACGTTTGTGGGAAACTTTGTCAAAGGCCTTTTGAAAATCAAGGTATATAATATCTACAGCTTTACTCTCATCGTAGAGGTTGAGGATATCGTGGAAGAAGTCTAAGAGGTTTGTTAAACAGGAACGTTTTTTACGAAAGCCGTGTTGAGTATCTTTAAGTATGTTATTTTCCTCTAAGTGATTTACGAGTCTGTCTTATGACCGTTTCTAGCATTTTACATACAACTGAGGTTAAGCTAATTGGACGATAGTTACTGGGTAGGGATTTGCTGCCTTTTTTGAATATCGGTGTTACGTTAGCTAGCTTCCACTGATCAGGCATAGTTCCAGACTGCAAGGATTTATTGAATAGTAATGTCAGTGGTTTGGAGAGCTCATCCTTAGCTTCCTTTAGAACTCTAGGCGAGATTGTATCAGGTCCAGGCGTTTTATTTACCTTGAATTTATCTAAACAATTCAATACTTCTCTCTCTGTAACGGTGATATTGCTTAGACCATCTGAATTATCAATCTGAATCGGCGATGGTGTAGGGATATCACTGAGGTCTTCTGTTGTAAAAACTGATGCTAAGAAGGTATTGAGGGCATTACTCATTTGTACTTCGTCTTTGGTGTATTCTCCATTTTCATCGACTAACGGTCCAACAGTTGAAGTAACTACTTTTTTCTTTCTGATATAACTATAGAATTCTTTCGGGTTTGTTTTACTTTGATTCGCAACATGTAACTCCACAGTCTTTTTACTTTGCTTAATTAACTTTTTGGCTTTGCGTCGTAGCTCTACAATTTTCACCCGTTCTTCAACATTTTCTGAGAATTTTAATCTATCATTAGCAAATTTTTTAGCAAGCAGGCAGTTTGAAATATCTTTATTCCACCATTTGGGCTTATTATTATGGCCTGGACGCCGTATTTTCGATAGTATGCAGTCTTGCACTGCATATAGTTAACTGGTTTCGAATAACTTCAAAGATGTATTTATGTCGTTATTGTTAATTAAAAAGCTCCAGTCAGTTTCTTTAAAACATAGCTCTAAGTTTATGAAAGTTTGCTTTATTGAAATTAGGGACTTTTTCGATGCTACTATTTGGTTCGTTACTAGTAAAGTTTAAATTGAAAGTTATCGTACGATGGTCGCTGTTACTGAATTCATCACCAACATTCAAATTCTCTATTAATTCTTCTTTTGTTGCAAGTACAATGTCAAGAATGTTATTACCACGGGTCGGTGTTCGAACAAATTGATAAAGCGAACTCTCTTGCAAGTTCGTATACAAGTCATGTCCAGAGTGTGAAGTAAGAGTATCGCCCCACTTGGTCACAGGTAAATTAAAGTCGCCAAAAATTACGGTATCTTGTGAGTTACTTACATCTGCAATTTGTTCGTAAATTTCTCGGTCAGTTTGCACTGATTGAGCTGGAGGTCTGTATATTAACGCAAGTATTATTTTTGTACCTTTATTATTCTTTATTAGCACAAAAGATGTATCGACGTTCACAATTTGAGGTTTTGACAAGAGAGTAGGGACTTTCTTAATATAAAGTAAAACGCCACCTCCATTTCGATTTATTCGGCTTTTCTCAAACATTACATAACCGGGAAGTGAATACTCTGCTAAAAAGTCTCTATCTTCTGTATTGAGCCAAGATTCTGTTATGCCAATCACATCATAATTTTCTGTAAACACTAGCTCATCTAAATCTTAAAATTTATTGCGTATGCTACAAGCGTTTGCATAGAAAACCTTTATATATGTTATTTTAGAACTCACGGAACGCTCTTTAATAATATTGTTGGTTCTTGTTGGATCTACATGATTGTATGTTCATGGCTGTCTCATCTACGATGAGAGTAAAGCTGTAGATATTAAATACCTTGATTTTCAAAAGGCCTTTGACAAAGTTCCCCACAAACGTTTACTGCTAAAACTAAAGGTGCATGGAATACAAGACTGTGTGTTGAAATGGATAGAAAATTGGCTCAGCGACAGAAAGCAAAGAGTATTCATAAACGGTAAGGCATCTAAATGGACCATTGTAAGTAGTGTGGTACCCCAGGGATCGGTACTAGGACCAATTCTCTTTCTAATTTACATCACCTGTACAATCTCAAAATTTGCTGACGATACAAAAATTGCAAATAGCGTACTCTCAAAAGAACAAGTTGACGATATGCAACATAATCTAGATAAGTTGTCATGTTGGGCCCAAATTTGGCAAAGAGTTTCAATGCGGATAAATGTAAAGTACTACATATCGGATACCAAAATGAGAAAGCAAACTATTAGATGAATGGCACTCAGCTTAAGAATGTAACCAGAGAAACCGATCTGGGAGTAACAATATCGAATATCCTAAAACCGAGTCAACAATGTTCAGAAGTTGTTAAGGAGGCAAACAAAATAATTGGCTTTATAGGCAGATCACTTGAGCATAAATCCAAAGAAGTTATCCTAACCCTTTACAATTCCTTAGTCCGCCCTCTTCTGGAATACTGCGTTCAATTTTTTCACCCAACCCGATCTTATAAATTCAAAAATAAACACTGCAATTTCTCTGAACCAGGACCTTTCTAGAATTAATGGATGGGGACAAAAGAATCTAGTTTCCTTTAATGCACAGAAAACCAAGTACATTCAATTTTCTAACCGACAGAATCTCACTGACTCCCATATATTTTTTAATGATGTAAATATTCCCACTTTCCCTAGTATTGACATTCTCGGTGTAACATTAACTACTAACTTGAGCTGGACACATTATGTTAGAAGCATTGCTAAGAATGCCTCTAAAAAACTGGGACTCCTGTACAGAGTTCGAGAATTCTTCACTGACGAGCAGTTGGCCGTGATATATAAAAGTCATGTGCGTTCTCAGATGGATTACTGTTCACCTCTGTGGGGTGGAAGTGGAGTGGTTGCATTGAGGCAGTTGGACAAAATTCAAAATAAAGCTATTAGATTAATCAATAACCCTGAATCACACAGGACCTTCCTACATTATCCATACGAAGAAACGTTGCATCCCTTTGCATTATTCTACAGATATTTTCACAGCAATTGTTCCGAGGAACTTGCTTCAATTGTGCCGCCTCTCCACATCTTTCCCCGTAGAACTAGGGCAGCTGAGAGCGCCCATGAATTTACACTTTCTCCTCCACAATGCAGAACTTCTGCTTATCAGAATTCATTTATCCCCAGAGCTACTACTCTTTGGAATTCACTTCCCTCGAATTGCTTTCCACAAACTTACAATCTACAAATGTTTAAATCCAGTTGTTACAAATATTTTATGAATGGAGGATGCCTTTAGGCACATGGACCCTTTTGTTTTATCTGTGTTTTTCCTTCCTCCGTTCATTGTCTCTTAAAAAAAAAAAAAAAAAAAAAAAAATTCTGGTGCCCCTATTACCAAAAAGATATAGACAAGCTAGAACGAGTTCAACGTAGAGTTACCAAAATTATACCTAGCCTAAAGAACGAACCATACGAGGAGCGTATTTCCTTTAACCCATTGCAGATTAAGAGGCGACTTAATTCAAGTGTTCAAAATCATCAAAGGCATCGACAATATGAACTGTAGTAAGTGCTTCACTCTCAACCAATCTAATTACATGCGGGGAAACAGTTGCAAAATGATTGGTAAATCTTTTAACTCACACGAATCTAAGAATTTCTTATTCAATCGAGTTGTCAACTTGTGTAATGGGCATCCCCGAGATGTTATAGACTGCAGCACCGTTGATTCATTTAAACTTCGCCTAGACAAATATCTCGCATCAAACCCGTGACTGACTGCGTTTGTAAATGAATAACTTTATTTTATCCCCCCCTCAGTTACTAACCAATCTGTTCCCTACTGACTTCCTAATCCTGCCTCGGACATTAGTTTCAGGGCATTAGTTCCCTTTCCAATGTTCCCTTACCAACTCTAAACCACTGTTTGGACACTTGATCCTCAGTGTTTTGGAGGACAAGCAGTCTAGAAGGGTCACTATACCTGTTGTTGCTTGATTTCCTTTGTACTCCTTTGTACTCCTGCCACACACCTATCACCCCTACCACACACCTGTCACTCCTACCACACCTGTCACTCCTACAACACACCTGTCACTCCTACCAAACACCTGTCACTCCTACCACACACCTGTCACTCCTACCACACCTGTCATCCCCTACCACACCTGTCATCCCCTACCACACTTGTCATCCCCTACCACACCAGTCATCCCCTACCACACCTGTCATCCCCTACCACACCTTTCACTCCTACCACACACCTGTCATCCCCTACCACAACTATCATCCCTACCACACACCTGTCACTCATACCACACCTGTCACCCCTACCACACACCTGTCACCCCTAGCACCCCTACCAAACACCTGTCACGCCTACCACACACCTGTCACTCCTACCACACACATATCACCCCTACCACACCTGTCACTCCTACCACACACCTATCACCCCTACCACACCTATCACCCCTACCACACACCTGTCACTCCTACCACACACCTGTCACTCCTATCACTCCTACCACACACCTATCACTCATACCTCACACCTGTCACCCCTACCACACCTATCATTCCTACCACTGACCTGTCACTCCTACCATACACCTATCACCCCTACCCAGCACATGTCACCTCTACCACACACCTGTCACTCCTACCACACACATATGACCCCTACCACACACCTGTCACTCCTACCACACACATGGCACCCCCTACCGTACACCTGTCACTCCTACCACACACCTATCACCTCTATCAAACACCTGTCACTCCCTACCACATACATGTCACCCCTACCACACACCTGTCACTCCTACCACACACCTATCACCCCTACAATACACCACTCCTATCACACACCTATCACACTTGTCACTCGTATCATACACCTGTCAATTCTACCATACACCTGACACTCTTACCACACACTTGTCACTCCTACCACACACCTGTCATCCCCTACCATACACCTGTCATCCCCTACCATACACCTGCCATCCCCTACCAAACACCTGTCACTCCTACTACACACCTCTCACCCCTACCAAACACTTGTCGCCCCTACCACACACTTGTCACTCCTACCACACACCTGTCATCCCCTACCACACACCTGTCATCCCCTACCATACACCTGTCATCCCCTACCATACACCTGCCATCCCCTACCAAACACCTGTCACTCCTACTACACACCTATCACCCCTACCACACACTGTCACCCCTACCACACACTTGTCACCCTACCACACACTTGTTACTCCTACCACACGCCTATTACCCCTACAGAACACCACTCATACCACACACCTGTCATCCCCTGCCACACACCTGCTACTCCTACCCTACACGTACCCTACCATACGCACACCCCTACCATACACACAAATACCTACCACACGTACCCTACCATACACACACCCCTACCATACACACACCCCTACCATACACACACCGCTACCATACACACACCGCTACCATACACACACCCTACCATACACACAAATGCCTACCACACATACCCTACCATACACACACCCCTACCATACACACACCCCTACCATACACACACCGCTACCACACACACAAATACCTACCACACGTACCCTACCATACACACACCCCTACCATACACACACCCCTGCCATACACACACCCCTACCATACACATACACACACCCCTACCATACACACACGCCTACTATACACACAAATACCTACCACACGTACCCTACCATACACACACCCCTACCATACACACAAATACCTACCACACGTACCCTACCATACACACACCCCTACCATACACACACCCCTACCATACACACACCGCTACCATACACACACCCTACCATACACACAAATGCCTACCACACATATCCTACCATACACACACCGCTACCATACACACACCGCTACCATATACACACCCCTACCATACACACACCGCTACCACACACACAAATACCTACCACACGTACCCTACCATACACACACCCTACCATACACACAAATACCTACCATACACACACCTCGACCATACACACACCTCGACCATACACACACCTCGACCATACACACACCTCGACCATACACACAAATACCTACCACACGTACCCTACCATACACACTCCCCTACCATACACACACCCCTACCATACACACAAATACCTACCACAACCCTACCACACACACAAATACCTACCATACACACACCCCTACCATACACACACCTCTACCATACACACAAATACCTACCACACGTACCCTACCATACACACACAACACACACCAAACGACCAGACACACACCCTACCACACACACAAATACCTACCACACGTACCCTACCATACACACACCTCTACCACACACACAAATACCTACCACACGTACCCTACCATACACACACCCCTACCACACACACAAATACCTACCATACACACACCCCTACCACACACACAAATACATACCACACGTACCCTACCATACGCACACCCCTACAATACACACACCCCTACCATACACAACCCTACCACACACACAACCTTAACATACACACACACCTACCATGCACACACACCCCTACCATACACACACATCTCTACCATACATACAGCCCCCTACCATACACACACACCCCTGCCTTGCACACACACCCCTACCATGCATACACTTTCTTGCCATGCACACACATCCCTACCATACATACACACCACTAGCATACATACACTCCCCTACCATACACCCAAGGCCCCTACCATA